>CM072515.1:74091252-74233752 GCA_036898135.1 Oncomelania hupensis
TACTCTGTCTACCTAAGCTAGTTTTTCACGAATTGATAAATTGCACATTTGGTGATTAGCTCATACTTTACACACCTGATCCGGTTGTCCTGCTTCTCCCGCAGCTCGTCATCTCTCTGGATGACGTTGAGGATGATGTTCCTCTCCTCCGGGGTCAGACCCTCCAGGTCTAAGAGATGGTCCATGGTGATGTCTTGTCTCGGGTCAACTATGGGGTCACAAGGCAAACAGTTTGGGGCCGGTCACGATTATAATCATTCTTTGGCTCCTGCGACGAGCCCGCCAGCTATCACCACGACGGGAATCCACTAATCTTGTAGTGTGCAGTATCTGTCTGCTAACTTCGTCCAGTCACCCGGAAAGCTTGGGCTGTAAATGTGGCAGAAAATGAATGGTTAATTGTATGTACATAAGACGTTTATTCATTTATTTAATGTCTGTAAACGCAGTGAACAACAACAACAACAACTAAAACAAGAAAAAACTTTGTTTTTTTAAACATTAACAATGTAACAATTTGACCAGCTTAAACTCTCACTTAAGATTTGTAAAATTCTTAAACATCAAACATTTTCTCACTCACTTGTGGATGTACTGCCATAATACATGTCATAAGTCCAGAAATGTTAATGGTCCAACAGATTACAATGGATAATAATTCTGGTAATAGTTGTGCTGTCAACCAATACCTCACAAGGCTATTGTATTTTGTATGTCTTTCCGGCTCCGCTTGAAGAGAATAAACAAAGCAAAATGCATCAGGCTGAACTTCGACCTGGACAAACTGCAAGACAGGAGTTGGCAGAAATATTCCAAGCCAAAATGGGAGGGAATTTTGCACCACTGCTCATTTTGGAGCTAATGAAGTAGATATCAACACCTTGACCACCATCTTCAACTCATCAGTGACATATGCCGCCAATGAAGAATTAGAGGTGCGGTGCAATGGCTGAAGAAAAGGGGTGATGAGAGGGGGGGGGGGAGGAAGTCAGCGGGATAGCATGCCCGCAGAATAGCTTCAAGCAGGAAGAGAAGCGATGATTGACGCCCTCACCATTATCTGTAACAAGATCTGGCAGAGTGGGGAGTGGCCTACACCATGGACACAGTCGCTTGTCAGCACTCTTCCCAAAAAGGGTAACCTTCAGAAGTGTAAAAAACTACCACACGATCAGCCTCATCAGCCATCCCAGCAAAGTCCTCCTGAAAAGAATGCTCGACAGGTTGAAACACCAAGCTAAAAAAAAAATCATAGCTGAAGAACAAGCGCAATTTAGGGCATGGCGAAGTACCACTGAGCAGATTTTCAACTTCAGAATAATCTGCGAGAAATATATACAGCATCAACAACATCTATATCATGTGTTTGTAGACTTCAACACAGCGTTTGACCGAGTCTGGCATGCAGTTCTGTGGGCAACCATGAGAGAGTGTACAACATCAGCCCCAACATTATTGAAAAAATCAAAAGCCTGTATGGCAAGGCTACCAATGCAGTCCTACACAACAGTGCCATCGGGAACTGGTTCATAACAACCATCGGCTTCAAGGATGCCTACTCTCTCCAACACTCTTCAACATCTTTCTGGAGCGCATCATGTTAGGTGCCCTTTTAGATCATGAAACCACGGTCAGCATAGAGGGTAGATGGCGGATGACATCGATGGATTGGCTGGAGAGAAAAAAGACCTTGAACAGCTGATACAGAGGCTTGACACCACCTCCAGAGCCTATGGAATGAAAATAAATCAACAACACCAATGGCATCAACACGGACATCAAAGCCCAAGGTCAATCCCTTAACACGGCGCATAGCTTCAAATATTTAGGAGTCATTGTATCAGACAATGGGTCCCGACAAGAACTCCTCTCCAGGATAGCACAAACAACTGCTGCCATCACAAGGTTGAAACCCATTTGCAAAGACAGGACCATTAGTCTACACTCCAAGGTAAGGTTGCTGGGCTCTCTTGTCATCTCTATCTTCCTATACTCTTGCAAAACATGGATGCCCTCATCAAACCTACAACGAAGAATACAAAGCATGCAAATGAGATGCTACAGAAGACTTCTGGGCATTTCCTATACCCAACACATCAACGACAAAGTCCGACAGATCATCACACAAGCCATTGGACCAGATGATGACTTGCTCACAGTGGTTAGTTAGTTAGTTCGTCATTGTGTATAAGGTCCAGCGGACTGCAAAGAGCCGAATCAGGACCACAACTTGGTTGAAAGAGTACTCGCCCCCATCCGTATAAAGATCTGCTGAAACAATCCTAATGGTAACATTGAAGGCACTCCACCAGCCGGTCCCTTTACAATACAGGCACCCCATGCTGGGGACAATGAGGCTGTGCTCTAATTTATCGAGCCCCATTTTACAAAAACAAATTAGTATATAAACGCCATTATAAAATTGTTCCGTTTGAGACGCGCACGATAGATCCGATCATTTGTTTTGCAAAGCATGCAATAACAGAGTGTACCTTTGATTTGATTTTGCGTTCTTGCTAGAAGAAGCTTTGTATAATGTTGAGAACTTTTTAGAATTACTTGTTTATTATCGAACGAAGCATCTAGATAAATCTAGTAATAGCTAAGAGATTCTTCTATCATAAATAAGGTTATATGACGTAAGACAGTGCATAGTTCCGGTGACGAGTTTTATTTATTTATTTATTTTATTTTTTATTTTTTATTTTAAACTTTTTTTCCCCATTGGGTGTTATTGCGTCATGCTGGAATGGTCGAACTTTTTCTCGAGTGCACAGAGGCTATATAAGCGATGCACTGTGTCTGCTCCTATACGCTTATGTGTCCGGGGACGTTAATCTATTTAACTAACTAACTAACTGCTTGAGTAGTGAAAGATTGATTTATGGAGATTTTTTTATGATGATCTCTGAAGTGATTCTCGGAAAGCGATCTTGCATGTAGTTGTTGATTTTTGCTGAATAAAGTTGAAAAACTTGATACGACGACTCCTGCCTTGTTGCTGAGTGAATAACTTGTGTGGATAAACGATTCTGAGTTACACTTATCAAGATTCAAGCATCGGTGTTGAATCAACCATTGATTAAAAAACAACGTGTAACAAAAATATTAACAACACACATACAGCCTAACTGCTAAATAATAATGCCATAGAAAGCTCTAGTGACCATTTGACAGAAAGAGTACAATATCCCCAAGCTGTCCAAACAGACCCCATACACAAATGAGGAGTTTTGGGAGAGTTTTCAAGGTGACTGGTTTAACGAAGAAGATAGTAGATTGATAAAACAGATTAAACGAGAAAGAACAAATGAGAATGACAGAAACAGTGGTATTTCAAAGCACTAACTTTCCACAAAGTGGGGATACTATTTATTTAAAAAACAACAACAAACAAACCAAAAAAACAAACAAACAAACAAAATACGACACCCAAACGGGGGTTGCTCTTAGAGGTGCAGAAACGGAAACTTCGATGGTTTGGTCACATCGCCATGGCATCAGGTCTTGCAAAGACCATCTTGCAAAGCACGGTGCAATGAGTCAGAAGAAGAGGGAGTGGGAAGACAACATTCGAGATTGGACTGGTTTGACACCATGAGTGAAACCACAAGGGCTACTGAGGACAGAGAAAGATGGGGTACGCTGGTTGATCATCTGTGGTGCCCCAACGACTTTCGAGTTACCGGATAGAATATGATAGGATCGTCTGTTCTCTTCGTCTTATTACCCGCAATGCTTAAGCTACATTGTGGAGTTTATAGGCTACCTACTGGTCCTAGACAATCAGCTTTAGCTTCACATAGCTCTGGTTCGTTCAACCAATGCCTCACTAGCCTGTTACAGTAGACTGGTGACTGTCTCTTTCCAACGTGCGGCCTATGTTTGTGTATACATTTTCTTCTGCTATCTTTAACCTGCGGTAATTACTGTTAGCTACGTTGTGCTAAGAAAAGACAGTTATCGGCGATCTCTGGCGTTGCCTTGCAGGTTTTATTCAAGTTTGGCCCGTGTTTTTATCAACGTAGGCCTATATTTCTTCTAAGACTTCTGGCAACTGAATCGTATCATGTACAGTTCTTCAGTTGTATATTGTGTGTGTAAAAACATGTAAACTCCTCGGTCAATGCTGGTCTTCGGCGTGTCTTAAGCAAGAAAGACCTGGCGGGGCCCAATCCTCTCCAATCTAGTACAGAATGGCTCGCCTTGGCCCCGAACACGTGGCCTTTGTACCTATAGTAACGTGAGGTTCCTCCGCCCTGGCCGGTGACTTTTGTGTAGAAGCTTTCGTCCAGTAATGTCGTGCTGACACCATCCTTGTTAGTCGCCTCTTACGACACATCGGAAAACGTTGATTCTATTCTATTCTGTGCCCGAACCCACAGATGATGCTAGGATGGGAAAGGCAGTGCTGGTCGTGCTTTTCATTACAGTATTTCCTGCTGTCTCGGTCTTACAGTCCGCAGGTCGTCAGCTAATAACAATTTGCTGTGAAAGAACGTTAGTACAATACAATACAATTTTTCTTTATTGTCCAACTGTGCAAGGAGGTAGAAGACGAGGGAGACCGAAAAAGATATGGGAGGACAACATTCGAGAATGGACTGGTTTGACACAGAGCGAAACCATCAGGGTTGCCGAGGACCACTGAACTAAATAAGTTTAGATCAGTGGCCGAGGACAGAGAAAGATGGAGTACGCTGGTTAAACGATCATCTGTGGTGCCCCTACGACCTTCGAGTTACGGGATAGGATAGGATAGGATAGGATAGGTGACAGCATACATACAAGTGGAAAATGCCTTTGACATGTGCGGAAAACTTTGCGTAAAAGAACTAAACGAACAAAGGTACAGTTTCCCAAACTTAAACAATCATAGGGTCAAAATCTCCCCCCCCCATTTCCCTCTTTCTCTCTCTCTCTTGCCTCATCCATGCCCACATATATCCACAGCCCACCACCACTCACATATGTACATACACACTGATGGTCCTGATATGGCTCGGAAGAGTCCGCTGGACCTAAAGCAATAACCATGTAATGTAATACACACTGACCCTTGAAAATCAGCTCTGCTACAATCACTATAAGTCAAATACAATTAAAGCAAGAATAAACATATAACATATTAATATTGCACATTCAATTACAGTACATTGGTCAGTGTTGAGAAGTGAACAGCACATGCAGCTCTAAGATCACAATAATATTTCAGATTAAGACGTTTCATTCTAAACCCACGCACAAATACAAAGCATAAATTCCAACTGCAAATACACCACCAAAGAGCACACGTCTACACTGGCACAAAATTAAGCATCGACTGGCCAATTTCCCGCGCATCGGATCTCATGTGACTGTGTATGACCAATCGCTGTGCGATAAATAAGTGTATTTCTTATGTTGGGTCAGTGTCAATTATCGTGCATACATCGTTTGCTATACCTGTAGAATACGTTACTTGCATCCAGCATCCGACTAACCCACGCATTGCATCTTTAGGCGTTTCTTTTATTGCTTTGACTTCACTATTATTATAGTCGGCGTCGCTTGAGTTTGCTAATTAAATTTCGCATATCACACTTTTTAACAGCCTCATACTATCAAGATGTGCGAAAGATGTCATGAAATTTCACGTTAAAGCGAGATAATAGTCACGTTACGTGTAAGTCGTCAATTTCCTCATCAGGTCATTTTGATTGTTTATTTCAAGACAGACGTAAAAAAATACAAGTAATACACGCTTACCTCTAACACATGATGCCATATCTTAATCATCCAGTGAGTCAAGCGCTGGTCTGGAAATAACCCCAAAGTATAAGATATAACACAGTGCATTAAACTACTACAGTAATTTTGTGTTGAACCTTTAAAGCAGGCACAGATTTAAACTTCACGAGCACTGCCATGAATGTCGCACGCCACGCAAAGAGGAAATGCAAACAAAGCATAGAAGGAGCGAGCCTACGTTTGTGTTCTACTTCTTGTTAGACAAGGGGTGTAACAGCAAAAAGGGCCGTGGTGGTAATGGGGGTAGGTGGAAGGTGTAGGCAAATGGGTGTGGATGGGAAAGGGAGGGAGAGAGAGGCAGAATGAGGATATGAAGGACGAAAAATATTTGTTTAAAAGCACGTGTACTTTGGGCACGCTTCAAATTCAAGCCAAACCACACATACAGTTAAAGAGAATGAATGACCCGGAGGTTGTACTGCAGCTACACGTCGCCCCATATAAAACGCATCACTACACAAAACAAGACAGGTCGCCCTGGTGGGCCTCCGACAAGGGAGTGAGAGTGGAGTCAAAACATATCAAGACGTCTAATTAGACCAGCAAGGCAATAAGAAGCTGACAGATTCCCACGTACATTAGCCCACACAGTACTATTATCGTGGGAACACCTGTACCACAACACTATAGTACCTTTGCCATCTTAAACCTGTAGGTGCGTTTTGAGTTTAAAAAAAAAACACACGTAAATTTTGCATTTTAAAACTGCTGGGGAAGCAAGCGCCTTTCCTTCCTCCTTCACATCATAAATAATAAAATGTCACGGTGTCAAAGATGGTGTAGTTCGCCAAAAACAAAAGTGAGAATCCACAGCTAGAGGGCGATACGTAAACTTAGACCGTCACTAAAGTGGCTCCAGAGCAGACCTGTTGCGAGTTATAAGGTTAACATGTTCTCTCGTAAACCGTCTCTAATACAGTGGAACCTCCGGTATCCGGCTCTCTGGTATACGACTCCCTCCGTTATGTGACCTGAAAACTTCTGACGGATTCACTTCCAATAATAAATTACCTCTGGTATGCGACAACCTCGTTTATGCGACCAGCGACCGTGTCTTAAGCCCTTTATACGACCGTCTTAGGGCAATTTAAAAGAGATATCAGTTAATTTGCTGTCTGTACCTTTCGTTTTTTCTCTCATGTTAGTGTACGCCTGCTGTTGTCTGCTATTTCCGGTTCGCAAATAAGGGACATTACTCGCCTACACAGCCAGTCAAAATGGCGTCGCGCAAGAGGAACGTTTTGAGTTTGGCAGAGAGAATGAAAGTGATTGAAAGAAGTGAAAATGGGGAGAGTTGTTTGTCTATTGCAAAAAATTTAGACGTTGGGAAGACCCAAATTCAGCTCATCATAAAGGATAAGAAATCTGTGAAACTACGATGGGAGAGTGGAGAAAGTGGCGAAAAGGGAAACATCAAAACTGAGAGCTTCTGCACTGACAGACTTGGATGAACGCGTCTGGCAGTGGTTCGACTGTTTTCTATTTTTGAAGTTGTGAATAAAAGACAAAGCTAAAAATGAAACATGTTTTACAGTTTCCTTTGTCAGAGAATACATGCTGGTGAGTAGGAGAAATTATGACTACATACCCCTCCGAGCCTGCCCCCCCCCCTTCCCCCCACCCCACCCCTTGTTTCCGGTATAAGACCACCTCTATTATAAGACCGTTTTTTCTCAGATTTTGGACAGTCGTATACCGGAGGTTCCACTGTAGTGTTGAGACGTGTAGATCTCTCAATTTTTTTTCCCTTTTCTCACGACCAGCTTCAAAAGATCTGTGCTCACTTCCCCTTCATCGCTGCTTTTACTTTCGCGCACTACGTCACTGGTTATAGTATTTAGCATAATCTTTATTGGCCACTCTTTACATTTTTTTGTTGTTTTTTTTAACAGTGTTTGTTGATTTGTAGAGTTTTTTTTTTTTAATTGTTGCTTTGTGGAGTCTTGCCAACGTGTGTGACGATCATCAAGGCCAATTCTACGACTTCCACGCCGCGCCTGCGTCGTGCCAACAAAAGATAACATCCCTGGTAGTGTTCACCAAATGTTTCAAACCCATGTTTTCCAAATGAGAAATAGACGTTCTAGACATGCAACTAACCCTACCTAGCCCCCTGTCTACCTTTATACACACAGGTACAAATTATGATGGGACTATAATATAGGTTACAGCTCAGTTGAGCGTACTAGCACCCAGTGCCAATGTTGCAACACACACCATACCACATCTGTCACAAACATCGGTAATAATTGCATTCTCCGCCACACGCCTACGGCACTAGTACAAATAATAATTTTAAAAAATCAACTAATATACTAACTTACACACGCTGTTTATTGTCGAACGCCGTCACATCGCATTCCCTTCATATTTATAATGCACAATTACACAAATACTATAGTTTCCCTCGTGCATACAGTATTAGAACACATTTTTTTAAAATGACGTTACGATGATTACATCACTTAATGTGCATAAGTTTGGCTTTACCTTGGAGGCACAGGTAAAGTTTAAGTACATACCAAGCTTCAACCAAATCCCTCTTGTAGTTTGGGAGAAAATAGGATTTAAAAAAATTACATTATGACCTCATCGATATGCTTTATTTATTTATTTATTTTATTTTTATTTATTTTATTTTATTTTAATTGTTTTGGCGGGAGGGGTGGGTCATCACTCAGGTA
This sequence comes from Oncomelania hupensis, assembly GCA_036898135.1. NCBI lineage: Eukaryota > Metazoa > Mollusca > Gastropoda > Littorinimorpha > Pomatiopsidae > Oncomelania > Oncomelania hupensis. The sequence continues at coordinate 74,099,727 of CM072515.1, forward strand.
AGGTTCACTATTTCCAAACTAAATACCAAGTTTGAAAGAAATTCGTCCATTAGTTTCAGAGAAAAGTGCGCAAATATCACCGCCGAACTGACGCTGGACGGACGGACAAAGCCACAAACAATAGTTCCCAGAGCTTTTACAGCTCGGGAACTAATAAGGATCAGTGTCTGACTGACCTTGTTTTCTGTTCAACACCGACACTTTGTCTTTTTGCATATTTTTTGTTGTCGTTACAATTTCGACGTCATTCTTTGGGCATGTTAGTACGTGATCAATTATTAGCTTACCGATCGAGTCACACAATTATTTTTTTAAATTATTGTTGTTGTTGTTGTCGCTATTTTGTTGTGTTTTTTTTCCCCTTTTTTCTTTGTTCTTTTCTTGTTTTTGATAAAGACCTGCAAGTACAAGCTAACCATTTATAAAAAAAGAGGTAGTTTACATCCTGAAACGTACACCCTGAAGTGAGAGTAGGAAACTGACTGGAAACCGATAAGTGACTTCACAGGCCTACCGTTATATCAAAAGGTAAATAAGCTATGGGGGTTGCGAAGGACAGGGAAAGATGGAGTACGCTGGTTAAACGATCATATGTGGTGCCCCTACGACCTTCGAGTTACGGGATAGGATCCTATCCTATCCTATCCTATCCTATCCTGTCCCATAACCCGAAGGTCGTAGGGGCACCACAGATGATCGCTTAACCAGCATACTCCATCTTTCTCTGTCCTCAGCAGCCCTCATGGCTTCGCTCAGTGTCAAACCAGTCCATTCTCGAATGTTGTTCTCCCACCTCTTTTTCGGTCTCCCCCTTCTTCTACCTCCTTGCACTGTGCCTTGCAGAATGGTCTTTGCAAGACCTGATGATCTGGTGACGTGGCCATACCATCGGAGTTTCCGTTTCTTCACCACTGTGAGCAGGTCATCGTGTTGTCCAATGGCTTGTGTGATGGTCTGTCGGACTTCGTCGTTGGTGATGTGTTGGGTATAGGAAATGCACAGAAGTCTTCTGTAGCACCTCATCTCCATGCTTTGCATTCTTCGTTGGAGATCTGCTGTGAGGGTCCATGCTTCGCAAGCATATAGGAAGATGGAGATGACCAGAGAGCGCAGCAGTCTTACTTTGGAACTGATGGTTCTGTCTTTCCAAATGGGCTTCAACCTTGTCAGGGCAGCAGTTGTTTGTGCGATCCTGGAGAGGACTTCCTGTCGAGACCCATTGTCTGACACAATGGCTCCTAAATATTTGAAGCTGTGCACTGTGTTGAGGGATTGGCCTTGTACTTTGATGTCCGTGTTGATGCCATTGGTGTTGTTGGTCATCATTTTGGTCTTCTCTGCACTTATTTCCATTCCATAAGCTCTGGAGGTGGTGTCAAGCCTCTGTACAAGCTGTTCAAGTTCTTGTTCCTCTCCAGCCAATCCATCAATATCATCCACAAAACGAAGATTGGAGATTGCTCTGCCCCCTATGCTGACTGTGCTTTCGTGATCTGCAAGAGCATCTGACATAATGCGCTCTAGGAAGATGTTGAAGAGTGTTGGAGAGAGTAGGCATCCTTGACGCACACCGATTGTTGTTCTGAACCAGTTCCCGATGACGCTGTTATGGAGGACTGCACTGGTAGCCTTGTCATACAGGCTTTTGATGACTTTTAAAATTTTAGGGCTGATGTTGTACACTTTCATGGTTGCCCATAGAGCTGCATGCCAGACTCGGTCAAATGCCTTTTTGAAGTCTATGAACACATGATATAGATGTTGTTGGTGCTGTAGGTATTTCTCACAGATTATTCTGAGGTTGAAAATCTGTTCAGTGGTACTTCGCCCTGCCATGAATCCTGCTTGTTCTTCAGCTATGATTTGTTCAGCTTGTGGTTTCAACCTGTTGAGTATTATTTTCAGGAGGACCTTGCTGGGATGGCTGATGAGGCTGATGGTGCGGTAATTTTCACACTCCTGAAGGTTACCTTTTTTGGGAAGAGTGATGACAAGCGACTGGGTCCATGGTGTAGGCCATTCCCCACTCTGCCAGATCTTGTTACAGATAATGGTGAGAGCATCAGTCATTGCTTCTCCTCCTGCTTGTAACAGTTCCGCTGGTATGTTGTCCACTCCCGCTGACTTCCCTTTCTTCAGCGATTGCACTGCTGCCTCAACTTCTTCCCGGAGAATTGGGAGGATTTCTTCTTCTACTCTGCTCTCGGGACATGCTAGAACTGATGGGTCTCCATTTGGTGTATGGTTGTAAAGGTCAGAGCAGTACTCTGTCCATCTGTCCTAGACTTCTTGTTCTTCGGGATAGGATAGGATAGGATAAATAAGCAAACTTTTTTTTTTTTTTTTTTTTTTTTTTTTTTAACGAACGACTAAAAGACTGTGAAACTAGGAATGACCACGAGATAGAAAGAATGAGTTAGAACGAGAGCAAAGCAAGAGGCAGAGAAATGGTAAGAACGCGATGATGATGAGGAGGAGGAGTAGGCTGAGGAGGAGGATGTTAAACGAAAGCAAAAAAGACAAAGGGTAAGATGATGATGATGATGATGATGATGATGATGATGATGATGATGATGATGATGATATGATGATGATTCTTCTTCTTATTATTAAGATGTTGCTGCTGCTGCTGCTGCTGATGATGATGAGAAGGGGGTCTTATATATTGCTAATATATGCACTACCATAGCCAGATCAGTACGTTTGCCTTAGACCGAAAGAAAAAACAACAACTAATTACTCGTACTACATACAACGCTATCGCTCGCTAACTAACAATCAAAAGCTATAATGCACTGTGATATTATATTGATCAGAGCTAAGATATCTTAATCTCTTATTTCTTTGGTCAGTGCAGCAACAAGGAGTAAACAGGGTTACAAAACTGTTGGCGTAAAACATAGAAATTATGGGTCCAGTGGATCCCCAGTTCCATCCTGTATCGGCCACAACTTCAGCAGCTCTTGAGCTTACAAAACCCGATATAAGAACGACGCTGAGTGGGGAGTGCATGGTGTGTTTGTGTGTATGTGGGGGTGGGGAGAAGGTAAGTAGGGAGAAGGGATGAGTAGGGGGTTAATAAGGGTGGGGGGTGGAGGGTGCGCGCGCATGTATGTCTGGGCTTTTGTGTACAGTTCTTTTAGTAGGCCTATTGGCGATTTGAATGTTAGAGCTGTGCTTTCCTCGGGTGCGATTTGCTAGTTTGCTAGGCAGTGAGAAAGCGATTGTTTGTATATTTACTACTTGTCTATTTATTTGCTTGCTGGGATGCTGCTTTCCTTGTAAAGCTTTTACTTAGCAATACGTGATCGCATCGTAACGATAACATAAATAAATAAATAATGTGTTGCCAAAACGAAGAAAAGGACGGTAGTTGTGATGAGAACAATACACCAGGAAGACAAGTCAAAAGTTGGGCAGAGATAAAACACAGCAGGGGAAGGAGGAAGGGAAGGGAGGGAGTGACAGTTTAGGAAAAAATCGTAGATTTACACGTCTAAGTTATATAGAGTCATGGAGGTCTGGTGTAAGTTTATACCCGTTTATACCCGTTCATAAAACTGCTCCCAGATTTAAATATTCTATTTGCTTTATGTCGCGAAAAAGTTTTGTCAGCAAGAGTCATTAGCCTACTCAATACAGTCAGTCACATAACCTAGTATTGTCTGTACTAGACAGCCAAACTGGCACCAAAAAATGCAAACTGTCACTTTCAAGTAAAAAGTAAAGGTAACAAAGTGCACTTATTATATTACTAAAAGTGCAGAGAAGACCAAAATGATGACCAACAACACCAATGGCATCAACATGGACATCAAAGTCCAAGTGCATAGCTTCAAATATTTAAGAGCCATTGTATCAGACAATGGGTCCCGACAGGAAGTCCTCTCCAGGATCGCTCAAACAACTACTGCCCTGACAAGGTTGAAACTCATTTGGAAAGACATGACCATCAATCTTCATTCCAAGGTAAAGTTGCTGCGCTCCCTTGTCATCTCCATCTTCATATACGCTTGCGAAACATGGACCCCCATAGCAGAACTACAACGAAAAATACATAGCATGGAGATAAGGTGCTACAGAAGACTTCTGGGCATTTCCTATAGGCTATACCCAGCACATTACCAACGACGAAGTCCGACAGACCATCGTACAAGCCATTGAACAATACGATGGCATGCTCACAGTGGTAAAGAAACGAAAACTCCAATGGTATGGCCACGTCACCAGAGCCTCAGGCCTTGCAAAGACCATCCTGCAAGGCACGGTGCAAGGAGGCAGAAGAAGGGGGAGACAGAAAAAGAGGTGGGAGGCCACATTCGAGAATGGACTGGCTTGACACTGTGCGAAGCCATGAGGGTTGCTGAGGACATAGAAAGATGGAGTACGCTGGTTAAACTGATCATCTGTGGTGCCCCTACGACCTCCGAGTTACGGGATAGGGTAGGATAGGAACAAAGTGCACCACTGACCACACACTCATCCATTACATTGAAATATTGAATTGAATGGACCGCTCATCGATAGAGAGTGGCTGAGACTAGGCGTGGCCTACCGCCTCTCTCAATGCGATAATAAAGCCTAGCCTAGACTCGGCTAAGTGCTCGGCTAAGTGCTATGACGCGCGTAAAACGCTCCTCGCAACGTGAGTGAAGGCAGTAGAACACTTGGCATGGGAAATAAAACACAAAACGTCATCGGGAGGTTAACATATTTAAAATTTAAATGCATGCACTAGGGGGAAACCGTGAAAAACAAAAGAACCACAGCGTTTTGGTGACGTCAGTGATTCTGCACATCGTCAAATATAATATTTTTACAGTCTGTGTCTGTCCGTCTGTGTCCTAGTCTCTGTCTGTCTGCCTCCTAGTCTCTGTCTGTCTAACTTTGTAAGTTTTGAAATAGCTGTTAGTGCTCCTCATATTTTTTGTTTAACTCGACTGTTCGGTTAAGTCTTTAGCATTGTGTCAATCAATGTCACAGTACGTGAGTATAACACTGAAGACTCATTGACCATATAATAATAATAATAATAATAATAATAATAATAATAATAATAATAATAATAATAATAATAATAAATTGGGTATTTGTATAGCGCGGCATCTCGTCTGTTTTTGCAAGCAAGCTCACCGCTCTTAACACACACACCCCCTCAAACACACACGAAGCAATGGCAACAAGTGGTTTTTGTTTTTTTTGGCAAAAGATTAATTTCAACATCCTAAAAACATTCTACTCCATTGTCTGCAAGTGGCAAAACCTGTTTTGAACAAACAATTTGGAACTCACGCCCCAAACAAAGTCTTTAAAACTAAGCATGAAATGGGGGTAGGGAGCCGTTTAAGCAGGCCTAAAGGCCACTAACCGCTCAACACAATTCGGGAGGGCATTTTCTCAAAGAGTACAGATGACCCAACAGATCGCATATCGAAGAGTAGGTACCTCCAAAACAGTCCGTTACGCTGTGGTTAGTACTATAACTTGCGATAGTACACTTTAAACAAAGGAAAGTCTCCTATACGCTAATGTGTCCGGAGACGTTAATCTACCCAACTAAATTAACTAAACAAAGGACACATTATCACTGTATTGTTGTGTGTGCGACTACAGATTTTCTAGACTTGATTTCAATATGCCACAAGATCCAAAAAGCAAACTTCAAACTTAAATCACACGAGGCAAGTTTAGATTTCTTTTTTGTAAGAGTTTTTGTTGTTGTTGTTGTTAGAGAAAAACAGTCTTAGAATTAGAGGTGCTGATGGGAGCGTTTATTAAAGAAATATTAAATACATATGTGAATAGACGTTAAATAACTTATTAAATGCATTGTATTTTATTTGTTGACAGATAAAAATACCGTAATACTAAAATAAGCACTAGAAAAAGTGAGCAATCCTCCCACTCTCTCTCTCTCTCTCTCTCTCTCTCTCTCTCTCTCTCTCTCTCTCTCTCTCTCTCTCTCTCTCTCTCTGTCTCTCCACTCTCATCTTACCCAATACACACTGACGCAGACAGATTACAAAACACACAAATCAATAAACATAAGTGTTAAATGGGCTCCTATGACATTAACGATGACACCTTAATATATTCCACTCCACACCACAACGGAACATACCTGTAGAGTAGATATCACCACGCTTTACAGACACAAAATCAATCCCAATCACACGTATAAATCTACAACTTCTTAAAAAGATCGCCTACTGTTGCTATATTTTCTTAAGGTGATGAAGCGTGACAACATGCCAAAACCAACAGCGTGCATCCGTAAAATACTACAGGTCTCAAAGTAACAGCTTGGTCTGAATTATTTCACAACACACAAAAATGATAGAGAACAGCAAGTCAGCAGAAGGCACATATTTGATCAAGCTAAAAAGTATAGTCAAGTGGGCTACATAACCCACTGCACTATTTTTACCCTCAATAATAACACCACTTGCGGCCACTGACTTCCACCACACACTACATGAAATTCTTCCCAGGCTTCGTATAAAAACAAGTGCATTAATCCAGACCCACAGGGTCAAGAATGTCCGTGATAGTGAATTCCAATAAAGAGTATACATTCAGTGGGCATAAAGTGTGTACCAATACACACGCACCTCCCCCCTCCCCCCACGCATAGACTATCACAGTTAGCCGGGCGGTGCTAGTGACTTAACACAACAAAACTGATAGAGGACAACGCGAAATCAATCTGTCCTTGAGCAACACAATGCCGGCTAAACGGCCGTAGCGGATGTTTTGTTAATAAACAAACAATCCAACACAAATACCTATTTTATTAACGGCGATTAATAAATCAAATTCTCTTTTCCTCACCGCGTTTTTATAGCTTTAAGATAACAACTCAACAAACAGCACTGAGTTATGATTATTATTATCCGTTTTCTACATGATCAATCAGCGAAGATTATGAGCAACAATAATTTGCTACCAACCGTCTTCAGCGTAGTGTTCCACTGCAAAAATTAAGGCCTGATATTTATTTATTTAGCTAGTTAATCGTTCCTGTATAGCGCTTTTCCCGTTCAAGAGCTGCTCAAGGCGCTAGCCCGAACATGATCTAACTCAAGCCGCTCTGAGACGCCCACGTATATTGCATTTCACTAATTCCACTGCATTATTCACGGATTTAGTTGGCAATTTCCTCAGTAAATGAAGGTAGTCCAGTTTTAATTAACACATTTTACATAACTTACTGTCATCACGGCAGCTTAGCAGTCCTCAAAGTTTCAAAAGCTTGACAAGTTCCTGCGGGATTCGCAATATCCAGTCCTCATAACGCGCACGTGTTGTGCGTAACGTAGTGACGTATGTTAAACTTCTACGTATTGCAACTGAGCCGACTGTGTAGTAAAATAGTCGATCAATTACGCGAGGGCCAGTTTACAATTTAAAACATACACCATGCCTCAATCTGATTTCCCTCCGTTTGTAAGTCATTTATATTTATATGTCGAATGAGAATATATACTATGGAAGTGCGGCAAGTGCATAATAAACTTTACAACAGAACATTACATTCTTCACCAGACAGAGAGAGAGAGAGAGAGAGAGAGAGAGAGAGAGAGAGAGAGAGAGAGAGAGAGAGAGAGAGAGAGAGAGAGAGAGAGAGAGAGAGAGAGAGACAGGCAGACAGACAGGCAGACAGACAGACAGAGAGTGAGAGGTATTTAATTGGCTGGCGTCAATATATTTAATTCTTAACACTATTACTGCTATAATCATTATTATAAACCTCAATCGTTTAGCCCAGTTGAAATGTTGGCAGTTTGAACCTCGCCATCATCACCGTACATCATCTACCCTACATTTGAAGTTGCTTTTAAAAACACACACACGCACACACACACATACTCACAACACAACACAAAACACCGCTGTATTTGACAAAGAAAAAAAAAGTTGAAAAACAACTTCCCACTAGTTGCCATAGTTAAAACCGACCCCACTGTCACCCTACTTACTCACCCACCTTCTATCCAAACCCAACACCTCCACATCATTATGCGGAAAGAAAGATTCAGCGCTGGGTTATACATTCGTAGTTTTAACACAGTTTGAATTTTGAATAAAGTACGAAAACAATTGACGAGGGTTTACAACCACTAAAACGCAACACTGACCTTTCCAAAGGAACACGGGCAGTGACGGAATATTGCGCCACTGAACTGCACACAGCACTTCTTGTAATGCACTGACTATAGGGAACTATCGTCAAACAGTACAAGAGTGGATACACAGCACTTACAGAGACCACAGAGGAAAAAAACAGCACCTGCCACAGTAAAATTAATGCTGTACGGAGGACAGTGACGAAAGTTGTATTGACCTAACCAGCTGTTGTCGCCGTGCTTGCATGGCACTGTCACATACAGTAAAAAAAAACTAAAAAAGGAAATACTGGCTACAGTTGGGTGAGGAGGTACAATTGTCTTGTTAACTACTTTTGTGGTCCTGAAATAGGGTCTGCTTCTGCTGTCTGCATTTTAAAAGTATATAGTTAGATGCATCTCATGGGATACGGCGGAAGGCATTTATTTCAATCCATCCAGATCCTTAACTACGGATAGAATGTTATTTTCAGAGATACTATCTTAAAACGTCTTTTGTAGTTTGCATGACGTGACCGCCCGCTGCACTATTCTGCAAAGTGGAATTTTATGTATCAGGCTAGTGTTGACTTTTGACAAAATATTGTAGAACAATTTCTTGACATTAGAGATACTGTGAGTGAAGGAAGAAGAAGAGAGAGGGAAAGGTGTTTGTGTGGGTGTGCGTGAGTGTGTATGTGTGTTTTAGCGTGGCTATACAATGTTTGGGTCTTCGTCATTGGATTACGTTGGTTTGGGGGTGTGTTTGCATGTGAGAGAGAGAGAGAGAGAGAGAGAGAGAGAGAGAGAGAGAGAGAGAGAGAGAGAGAGAGAATGAGAATGCGGGTGTGTGCGCGCTTGCTTGCGTGTGGACAGGGTGGGTTGGATTGGGTTGGAAATGGGAGGAGTGGAGGGGGGTGGAGGGAGTGGGAATGTCACACGTCAGTGATTATGTAAACTCTTAAAGTAATGTTAATGCTTTGACATCCGTCCGTGTATTACGTATCAATGGGGTGTACGACAATTATAGGGCCAAAAGCGAGTTATTAAATGTGGCGATGAATTTCTCTCTCTCTCTCTCTCTCTCTCTCTCTCTCTCTGTCTCTCTCTCTCTCTCTCTCTCTCTCTCTCTCTCTCTCTCTCTCTCTCTCTCTCTCTCTCTCTCTCTCTCTCTCTCTCTCTCTCTCTTCTGCCTATCATGGAGGCTGTGCCCCTCCTCGCCTCCTCCTCCCCCCAGCCCAACGTACAGATATATAAATTATTTTTGCATATTGCAACTGTGCAACAGGTGTTGTCGACGTTGAGTTTTAAAACAAACAGTGTCAAATAAACATCCGATTTTTTTGGGTAATGGATGGATGCTACTGGTATTGTACCGATATTGATGATGATGATGATGATGATGATGATGATGATGAGAAGGAGAAAGAGGAGGATGACGTGGACAATGATGATGATGATGATGATGATGAGGAGGAGGAGGAGGATGGTGATGACGATGACGATGAGTATGATGATGATGAGGAGGAGTAAGATGATGAAGAGGATAATGTCCACTTCCACTACTTCCTATCCTATCCTATAACTCGGAAGTCGTTGGGGCACCACAGATGACCGTTTAACCAGCGTACTCCATCTTTCTATGTCCTCAGCAACCCTCATGGCTTCGCTCAGTGTCAAGTCAGTCCATTCTCGAATGTTGTCCTACCACCTCTTTTTCTGTTCCTCTCTTTTTCTGCCTCCTTGCACCGTGCCTTGCAGGGTGGATTTTGCAAGCCTGATGCTTTGGTGACGTGGCCATACCATTGGAGTTTTTGTTTCTTTACCACTGTGAGCATGTCATCGTGTTGTCCAATGGCTTGTGTGATGGTCTTTTGGACTTCGTCGTTGGTGATGCGCTGGGTATAGGAAATGCCCAGAAGTCTTCTGTAGCACCTCATCTTCATGCTTTGTATTCTTCGTTTTAGGTCTGCTGTGAGGGTCCATGTTTCGCAAGCGTATAGGAAGATGGAAATGACAAGGGAGCGCAGCAGCCTTAACCTCAGAATGTAGACTGATGGTCCTGTCTTTCCAATGGACTTCAACCTTGTCAGGGCAGCAGTTGTTTGTGCGATCCTGGAGAGGACTTCCTGTCGGGACCCATTGTCTGATACAATGGCTCCTAAATATTTGAATCTATGCACTGTGTTGAGGGATTGGCCTTGGACTTTGATGTCCGTATTTATGCCATTGGTGTTGTTGGTCATCATTTTGGTCTTCTCAGCGCTTTTTTTCCATTCCAAACGATCTGGAGGTGGTGTCAAGCCTTTGTACCAGCTGTTCAAGTTCTTGTTTCTCTCCAGTCAGTCCATCAAGTTCATCCGGAAAAAGGAGGTTGGAGATTGCTCTACCTCGTGCGTGGATAGATTATCGTCCCCGGACACAGAAGCATATAGAGGACTTATCGAACTCTACCTCCTATGCTGACTGCCTTTATGATCTGCAAGGGCATCCGACATGATGCGCTCCAGGAAGATGTTTAGTTGTGAATATATCTTTAGAGAGATAGGTTGTTACTACTACTACTACTACTACTACTACTGCTACTGCTGCTGCTACTGCTACTACTACTACTTAACTACTACTACTACTACTGGCCTATATACGCGCTTTTCCCTAAATGACCAACCAGGCTCCAAGCGCGGCGTACCAACACACATGAGCACTCACATATTAGACACACCCTCACACACACAACACACATGTTAAATACACCCTCACACACACACAACACACATGTTCACATGTTAGACGCACCCTCACACACATGCTCACATGTTAGACACACAAAACACACATGCTCACATGTTAGACACACCCTCACACACACAACACATGTTAGACGCACCCTCACACACATGCTCACATGTTAGACACACAAAACATGTTAGACACACCCTCACACACATGCTCACATGTTAGACACACCCTCACACACACATGCTCACATGTTAGACACGGCCTCACAACACACACATGCTCACATGTTAGACACACCATCACACACACACATGCTCACATGTTAGACACGGCCTCACAACACACACACATCTGTCACTCAAACATGACCTGTAAAGGAAGGGAGATCGCTATTAGAAAACGGAATGGGAATCAAATTTTATTTTCTAAAATGTAGATTGACTGCATCCAGTATCATTATTGAAGGGAGGGAGGAAACCGGAGTACCATCGTGGTGCTATAATATATGCTCTATGTTATTCATTACTATAGGTTTACTAACATTTCTTTGATTTAACACACACCAACGTTACATAATGCTGGGTCCATTTCACATATATTCGTATTGTGTTCGTATTCGTATAGTGACTATATTGTTTTGAATGCATGGAACAATGTGAACCACATGCGCATTAACCAAGAAGAATTGACCCTCGGCAAAACTTGTGTGGATCCCAGCTAGCGGACGGGTAGCGCAGTAATCTTGTGGATTCCCGATAGCGGACGAGAATCGCATAAGTACGTATCATTGATGATACGTATGCCTACTATTGCGCTACCCGTCCGCTATCGGGGATTGTTGCCGAGGGTCCATTCTTCTTAACGCGCCTGTGTGTGAACACAGCTTTTTGATCTTGCTTTGTCTATGACGTTATGTTTGTCCCATTTGGTTGAAAGTCTCTCAGAAGACTATAGCCCTAAATAACCTTGTAATATAATGGGCATTTCCTATACCCAACACATCACCAACGACGAAGTCCGACAGACCATTGGACAACATGATGACCTGCTCACAGTGGTGAAGAAACGGAAACTCCGACGGTATGGCCACGTCACCAGATCATCAGGCCTTGCAAAGACTATTCTGCAAGGCACAGTGCAAGGAGGTAGAAGAAGAGAGAGACCGAAAAAGAGGTGGGAGGACAACATTCGAGAATGGACTGGTTTGACACTGAGCGAAGCCATCAGGGCTGCTGAGGACAGAGAAAGATGGAGTATGCTGGTTAAACGATCATCTGTGGTGCCCCTACGACCTTCGGGTTACGGGACAGGATAGGATAGCAAGGGCGGATCAGCAGGTTCACGCGGGAGGGTGCACTTTTTTTTTTTTTTGGGGGGGGGGGGGGTGCACTTTTTTTTTTGTTTTTTTTTTTGGGGGGAAAGACTTTAAATACTTTAAACTTCTTCTTCTTATTATTATTATTGTCCTTTATTATTATTATTATTGTCCTCTATTCTTCTTCTTCTTTTTATAATAATAATAATAATAATAATAATAATAATAATAATAATTATTATTATTATTATTATCATTATGCTGCTGCTGCTGATGATGATGATGATGATTAGCATGATGATTATTAGCATGATGATTATTATAAATATTATGGATATTCTGAATATTCTTCTTCCTCTTCTTTTTCTCCTTCCTCTTCATTCTTCTTCTTTTTTTCTTTTTTTGTCGTCCGTGGGGGGGGGGGGGGGGGGGGGTGCACGTGCACCCGTTGCACCCCCCCAAGATCCGCCCCTGGATAGGATAGGAACCTTGTAAACTTGTAACGATAATAGAAATCCACATCAGAAAGAAATCCTAACTAACTGAATAGCAACAGCAGCAACAACATGAATGCCAACACCACCACCATACTAATCTACTTACCTGTTGCGCAATAATCTGACCGAAGTCGTCATGCAAGCGCATCATCATTCACCATTGATTTATGTAGTAAGAATCTCTTAGCCAGTATTCCACTATATTTACCTGAGGACCAAGGTGGTCACTACAGGTACAGCAATCGACTGCGGCAACGTCAGATCTTAACACTAACGAGGGTTACTATAGGGGTCACTGACAGCTGTGGTTGCGCCATATGTCAGTGTAAAAGCTACGGAATCCGTTTGGCAAATACACATCTACCTCGCCCAGGTACACACGTATGCACAGAACACATTCCGCAAATGTATTGTAATGTACTTGCTATACACGTTAAAATGTGCGAACAGTGCAACAGGTGCAAGGTTCTATATATCCTCAGTTTAAAGGGTCGTTGCCATACATATGAAAACACTATAAATGTATAATACTTCATTGAAGGAAGTACACACGCAGTGACAAAGCAAGTACCTAATTGTCGTGTTTACACGTACACTAAAAGTGATGAAGTGAAAATATGAGGCATTTTGCACACAGCAATGCACCTACATCCCTTTCGCACCTCTGACACCGAATGTCAAGGCTTGCAGTCTTCTCTCTTTAAAACAAATAAGGAGATAACACGCTCACTTTGTGCAAAATAACTGTATGCGAGGATCCATTAGCTTGATACTCGAGCATAAAACTGTCTTATCATTTCAATGACAAAGACATTAAAACAACTGAAATGAACTCCAGCATAATTAAAGACAAGAAATTAGTCATGCCAGCTACGTCTAGCAGTTTATTAATTATAATATAAAGAAACACATTAATATTAAATCTGTGTACATCTGATATTATTTTCAAACTATGCAAATACGCAAAGTCAGCAATATTATAAAACAAGGGTTCGGTGTTAAAGTTTTCGATGGATAATCCTTTCATGGAAATTCATTAAGTCATACTTATATGAGTGAATGACATGAGGCAGCAGATTAATAACACAGAAACTGGATTCTCTATATCCCCTTTATGTTATGCATAGGGTGAGATCTGTTCACCTGTGAAATATTTAATAATTTATTATTTAATAATTTATTATTCCCACTGCTTATCATATGCCGTGTGTTAAATACATATGCTTAAAGAAATCAATTTTGTTGGCAAAAATAAAGCTGGTTTGATATAATATACTAATAACATACTGAAAATACAGTACTAAATAATATACTAAAATATTACCACTAAGGATACCCAGTTACCTTTACAACACACATTTCAATTTGAAGGGGCTTTGGCCTGTCAACAGTATTAGTCATCCATTTCCCCAGCATCTTCCCTACCCTCACATCCACACACTTCATACCCCTCCCTATCCTTCAACCTCCGGCCTCCATTCCCATACCCTCTGAACCCAAAGTCATCACAATGAATTTCACAAGTGATTGGCTTGATGGCGTGACACACTGACAAGCAGCAGCAACAATTAACACTCACTGTATGACCAATCTGTCGTTCGCCCAAGCGTGAAAAAAGCATCAGATCAGATAACAATTATTTTGTCCTGTACTTTGTAGCAAAACCTTTTTTTTGGGAGAGGGGGGGGGGGGGGGGGCGGGAGGAGGGTGGGTGGGGGTGTTTTCACAGCCTGAAGATCTTTTTCAACTTTGACTACAGACAATAATCAATTTTGTACATTCATATGTGCACAATTCTGTCACTACTTACAAGATGGGTTATTAGTTATAAATCTCAAATGATCAACCAAAAATGCACAGTATTTTCCTCCAAAGATCTACCATAAACTCCTGCCTTTCTGTCCAAAATGGCAGTACGTTTGCTAGTCATATATATGCAGTTTGGCACCACAGTTTAAAATAAATATTAGCTTTTCAAGCTTGTGAACAAAACCGTAAGAAGAAGAAATTAACTACAATTAAAAAGTAACCAAAAATTATCTAGTCACAAAGTTCAGCCTAGCTGAAATATTAACAAATACAGTGATAATACTTTACATGAACATTATGAACCTTGCAAACTACACTTTTTCAACTTGTATCTTCCTACTTTCTCATGCAGTCCTGTCAACTGGCCTTTAGAAGAGAACCCCTAATTAAATTCATGAACATACATTAGTATTAAAATGTTACAATGTGACATAAGGGACACTGCTCACTACAATAACATATTAGCAGAATGCTGAATTAATTAGGCATTAGTTACTTATAAATAATACTTATGTCACTAGTATAGGTGATTTGTACATATTGTATATAGTTATATAGTTATTCAACGATTATTCTACTTTTAAAACTGCTGTATTTCACCACCATTTACACTTTACATCTTAGATGAGGCATTGTTGATCTGCCTCTTTTGGTATTAACGTCCCTCTCTTAAATTTTTTCTGTGAAATTATTCATTTATTTTATATAAGTTTATTTATTGATTGACTGATTTTATACTTTTATTTGTTGGTTTGTTACCTTTACTAGGTTTACATGTTGTCTTGTTTTTAAATGCAGAATAGATTTATTATGCGTGTGTATCTGTGTGTGGCTGCGTGTGATCAAGCGCTTTGTGAAGCATTTTATGTTTGAATTGCGTTATACAAAATTGTCACGTCCCAACTGCCTCAACAGTGGTTCAACATGTGTGCTCTTTCACACGAGAAAAAAACCCAACACCTAAATAAACTCTAAAAGACAAAACCAGAAGTAACAAGACAATTTCTTTATTTCACACACTCATTCGCACTAAAAATTAACTCCCTTTATCCCACTTCCCAACCAACCAACCCTCAATCCCACTAATAAAACCCCAAACTAATGCATAAACAATTCGCTCAAAATAATAATGATAATTAAATCAAAATGGAAAATGACTAACTACAAAATGTACAAGAGATTTATAATAATTATGTCTGGAACAGCTTACTGACAACAAGGTAAATATACAGTAAGCAACTGCTTAAAATCTTTATAAATATTCAAACTTTGTTCCACTTAAACTTCAAATAGCTGCGACAAGTCTTTTATATTATATAAAATGAATAAGAAAATTTATCCTTTATGCAAAATAGAATTTGTAAGAAATTAATCTAAATTATTAATTAATTAATATCTGGCGAAATAATTCCCCCAGACAAAACTATACAATCACAGGGTTACTTAATCTAGTAGGTAATATTACTCAACAACGTTTATCAATCAATTCAGATTAAATATATCTCAATGTGCTGTAATTCATAATTTATCACATGTAAAACGATTATTTTTCCTCACCATTGTTTATCAATGGTTATAGTTATTTGTTGTGTATGGTGGAGTGTGTGTGCGTGTGCTTTATAAACGAAATAAGGTTCCCTGGGCGAATACCACAACCTTCGCAACCGAGGTTGACACACAGAAGCACCGGCGTAATAGGCCGAGGCACACAAGCTTCACACCAGCAAGGTTTCAGCACACCATCAATGATCTGCTCTAAGGTTTTGGTTTTGGGTACATGGCTACCAGTGGATCCTCCGGCCTGTTGACAAAGACACACAAACGACGGGACAAACACACAGGCACAGAAGGTTAGGCAAGGTGATATACAGGCACAAGAAGTCCTAGACGGAGTCACAGGTCACCCGACGTTATACGTAGATAACTCAGATTTCACCGAGAATACACAGTAGGTATTCTAAACAGCTTAGAACAGTTCCAGTTAAACAAACACTTCCAAAGTGTTCCCAAAACAGTCCTCCTCTTCCGTTAATTAGGCTCTTTTTCGTTGACGGTCTGATCGGTACGACCCACAGACAAAGTCACTAACTGGCACCTTGACCCAACTTGGATCTGTTGATTCTGGCTACAAAAGCGATATGCAACTGTTACTGCTCCTATCCAAAATATACAGTGCAAGGGGTTTTATACGATTAGCTAGGAATCTTCTAGAATATACTCGTTTTAATCATAATTCATTCCCTACACCGTTAGCGATTAGAGCACGCATTTCACACATAGAACATCGCATGGCAGCAATTAATCCTCTCAATAACAAAATAGCCAACTATGCTGTTTTCTAACATAGTGCGTTCCGCACGGGCGCAAATCATTCGCTACTTTTATTAATTATAAACCAAATTAATTTATTCTGATTCTCTCCCCTTGACTACCGTAACTTTTAACCTCTATGTACAGGCTGATGATTAAACTATATACATAGGCGCGCGACTGCAAACTGCGTAGCGTGACAAAAATAAATTATTATTATTATTATTATATTATTATTATTATTTTTGTAGCCTCAAGGGAGTGAATGTAGTTTGCTTCAGTTAGTATTGCTAGCAAAATGGTAAAGTTTCACAGCTGTGCAGTGGTGGAGATCCATTCCTAGTGTAGGATCAATCCTGAATCAGTCAATTTGATTGTAATGTTTTACTGCAGCAACAGGGAGGGATAAATTAAATGAGGTCGTGATTCCTTCTGGATGAAAGTATATAAACCGAGATCTAGTCTGCGCACACACACACTCCATCGCATGGACTTTAAAAATCCTGATGCTCATGTCCTAGACAGGTGAGTGTCAGCTTCATAACTACACACAGCAAGCATGGCTACCTTCCCCCCACCCCTGCCTCTCCTTCCCCTCCCCCCTCCCATCATAATTGACCACTTTTGTGCTCATTTGTGTGGGTGATGCATCCGACTCAAGGCATGGGGCTTTATACTAGGTATACATCATGCATGTGGGTTGTGGGTGCCTTCAGTTAGCTCTTGTTTCGACCAGTGCCTCCAGCAGCTCTTAAGCTTATCTTAAGAATGATAAAATCAAATAAAATAGATAATAAATGAATATATTATTAACCAGACGAAGCACAAAACCTTGTTAGATCTGTGAACTGTGGGTAGTATATATATATACCACTGCGATTAAATTAGCACTACATATTATACGTAATAGTGGGGGTAATGAGAGAGGTTCTACGTGCAGTACCCTGTACTGTAGAGTGTAGACTGCATATCTGTCTAATTGAATTCACATTTATATACTGATTTAAGTTTTAAAAAAAAAAATAAAAAGTTCCAATACCCAATGAACTGGAATATACACGAAATTCCCTTATTTACTTGTTCATTAATCTTTCCCTCAACAACAAACCCCAAACGGATGTGATGAAGCGACGAACCGCCGAATCAACTGTTGACCAATTTCTTGTTTCGTTTTAGCAATCATCAGTGTACGCTTGCTTTAGCCTAGGCCTACTCGGGTTGTTCTGCTTACAGGTCATTCCAAACACCGCATGAGCTTTGCCGTGTTTGACTGTAATGTTTACAAACAGAACGGACGGGACGAATGAAGACATTCATGATTAGACTTACTTGACAGTAAATCGTGCTGTTATTAGTGGGAAACAGTAGCCCGCTTCTTTGCTGTTCAAATTACTTCGTTCCCACAATCGCCATAACTTCGTAACAACTTTTCAACATCCAATCAGGAAAAGTAAAGTTGTACCAAAATTATCAAGGGAGAGAATGTTCTTGGGTCCACGATGTCTCAGATTAAGACTCGTCGTTGTCATGGAAATATTGATTATCTTTCTGAAGATTGTTTCAATCCATAAACAGTCCGATGTCTGTTGTTTTTCTTAGAATTTTTTTTTTAAAAACCAACCCATCACATCCACAAAATTATATGCGCTTAATATACTTTAAAAAAATAAAAATAAAATTGAAGCTCTAATTTTTTGGGTAGTTCGTTATTTTGTTTTCTTAAAATGAATACAAGTTCTCTTATTACAATAATGTTTTTATAAAAAATTCGCCAATATAACTATTTTTTTTTTAATGAATGTTACATTTTTCTAGGACTGCAAGAGTAAGTACGAAAACACCTGAGGTTGGCAGATAATTTTAATGTTTCCTCTGAAATGTGTGTACTTGACGCAAGTTTGAGAATATGCATTGTAAATACAAATAAATAGCACAAACTGTATACAGTGTGCAGTATATATTTGGAGAGACAAAAAATACTGTTGACAATGCCGTGTTGAAACAACAGATTATTTAAAGTCTTCTTCTGGACACTCCATCTGTACAAGGAAAACCTCCACAACCTGACGGTACTGTTCCAGATTACTAGCAAAGCAGTTGATCATAAGATTCTCATATGACCTGCAAATATTTACACATGTTGCTAAAGTATTTGTAGGATAAATGTTTTTAGAAACGTGTATGAGCTGTGCAAGTTGTCTTTGCTTTCACTCAGTGTAATAGGCAGAAATAATAAAACAAAACACAAATAATAATAATAATAATAATATTAAAGGTATTTGTGCTGCACTTTTTCCTAATGACATCCATTCAAAGCACAGTTCTCACAAATGTATACTTAACTTTAACATCAAAATACATACGAAAAGAAGTGGAACAAATACAAGACACTAACAAATAATACAAAGACATAATAAAAACATGAAAAAGAATATTTACAAGTAAAATATAAAAGATGAAGGAGGGGGTTGGAGGGTTAGGGGGTGAGGAGAGCAGTTTAAGAGTGTGGGAGTTCGGAGCGTGTGGTGTGACGGCAGTGGTTTGTATCAGAAAAGGATCGAGTGAGGATGGTGACGGGAGACAAGATCACAATTTTTTAAGGAAGAGATGTTTTCAAGTTGGACTTAAAGAGTGGCTATGGTCAGAGAGCTTCAAGGAGAGAGAGGAAGAGTTCCAAGTTGAAGGAGGACCAAGAATTGAGAATGATTGACAACTTGCAGAGGAGGGTTTGTAGCAGGATGTTTGCAGAACGAGGGTGTCAAGAGGAAGAACAAAGATTTTTATTTGGCTTTTGGAAGTTGATATTCTGGATGAGGTAGGAAGGGGCTAATCCATGGATGCACTTGTAACAGAAGTACAGATTTTGTAGGTAACAAGAGAAAGAAAAAAAACCAGAACACAGATAAATTTACAAAAATAACAAATGGTGAATTATTTTACAGTGCAGCACGTATTCTTTTATTATTATTTTCTCCTTATTAGCAAACATCTTTTAATAAGTGGACTTGTTGTGTGTGACGAGTCTACTCCATAAAACCAGGTTCCCGGGAAAAATAATCCATAGCGCAAATTCTTCTGCTTACGCTTTCACTCAAGCCTGTACTTCTCAGCTCTCCAACATAGCCACTTTCAAGTCCAACTTGGAAACTCATCTCTTCCTTAAAAATGTCTGATCTTGCCTCCCATCACCGTTCCTTCTTTTCTGATCGAGACCACAGCTGTCGCACTGCACACCCCCTCTCTCCTTAGCTGCTCTCCTCCTCCCCCCATCTTTAATAATTTACTTGTAAATATTCTTTTTTTATGTTTGTAGTATGTATGTTCATAATTTATTTTTGTTTCTCTTCTCTTTGTATGTGTTTCGATGTTAACATCAAGTATAAATGCGTGAAAACTGAGCTGTGAACTGATGTCATTAGGAAAAAGCACTATATAAATACTCTTAATCAAGCCGACTGTGCTAGAAAAAACTAGCCCATCAAAACACGTGATGCACTGTAAAATAAACAATTCACTTTGTGACAGCGATCCTTGGATGGGAGATAGTCCAGTGAAAGTTGCAGCGCTACCTTGTGTGTAAAGTGCAGCTAGTCAATCACTACTCACTCAATGTACCACACCAAAACTTCAACAGACCTTTATCTTCTTTTATTCATTAATACTAACATTCTTGATAGTATTTTTATTTTGCATCTGTACACACAAAATGTACACACCTAACTTAACTGTACTTCAAATTATAACAAACGGATGCCTCATACACACACAAGAAAAAATTGTCTTTATTCATCAAGATAAACGATAACTAATGGTGACGAATGGTCCAGCGTCGAAGGCTCATACAGCTAGCTTGATCAAGGTCGTGTAGTTCTTGATCTTGGTGGCCATGGACATGTCAACGTACTTGTCGCCAATAGACACAACCATGCCTCCGATCAGAGATGGGTCCACCTGTTTCATAAATATTACAAAAATGCTGACTTTAGATTGTACTCCTGTTTCAAACAATAAAATATTCACACAGCCGTCCTGACAATTATGATGAGCACCAACTGATATACAACAATCAGCAAGATTATCTTTAACTGCACAACAACTGTACAGACATCAGTCACTGTATTTGATGCCCATGTACTGATAAAAAAACAATTCAACTGTTGATAAAATAAATTTTTACTGAGTACTGAACTTGACTTCGCAAAAAAGTGTGTACAGCATCCATTATTATTATTATTATTATTATTATTATTATTTTTAATAGCCACCTCTGTAGCAAGATGAAGGGTCTCTCCTTTCTTCAAGAAACCTTGCAGGGCAGTCTTGAGTTCACCCATGGCAGCATTGTCCAAAGCCTGCAAACACAACCACCACAAAGAACATAAAGCAAGTCAAAGGTCACTTCATCAAACTGGTACACTATATACTATGATCCTAGAAGAGTTTATTAATCTACGTTATTGAGGTGACAGTTCTCAAATAAGCATGTTAAAGTAGATTAACAACACATTCCTTTTCTTGATAATGTAACACTGCATGTCTAACAAAGGGCTCCTTGGAACAGTGATTATGTGTCCATGTCACATGCACACATTCCCACTTGGTTCATTGATTGATTGATTGATTGACTGTTGCTTTAGGTCCAGCCGACTCTTCCGAGCCAAATCAGGACCGGACAACACCCGATCCGCATAAAAGATCTGCCGAAACAACCCTAGTGGGAAAATTGAATGCCCTCCACCAGCCAGTCACTTTACAATAAAGACATCCCACGCAGGGGACGGCTGAGGCTTTACCCCAACTACTCGACCCCACGGTTACAAAAACAAAATAGAATACAAATATCATTATACATTATCAACAAAACACATACATATAAAATGCCTATTTTGCTAAATAATAACATCATAGGAAGCCCTAGTGACCACCCGGCAGAAAGCGTCCAACACTCCCAAGCTGATCCAACAGACCTCATACAGGGTCCGTACAGAAAAATGGTTTCAAAATTCCCAAACTTTTCCCAAACTTTCCCAACCGCTACATACTTTTTCACAGACTCAATTCGCAGCTAACCCCAAACGAAATATAAATCAGTATTCCATCCCATACATATGTATGGCAGCAGCATAAATAGAAAAGAATTATTTACCTGCAGCTCTCGGTGTATGTACATTTTTTTTTTTTGTTTCAATCATGTTACTTGTCACAAGATCCGAGTGAACGCATCGTACCATTGTCAGCAAACACAAGACATGTACAATATCTGATTCAGCAGCAGTTTCTCTTGATATAGGCCTATTCATCTACTGTACATTGCCATACGAGTAATGTATGTTCTTTCAAGAGGCACACTTTTTTTTTCTTTTCTTTTTTTTCTTTTTTTTTTGGGGGGAGGGGGAGGGGGGAAGGGGAGGATTACTGTACATGTATGCACATTATTTAAACAAAAATGTATGTTCTTTCAAACAACAGATTTTTCTTGGATCAGCTTCTCCACCCCCATTATTTCTTCTGTTTCTCTTTTGCTCTCTTTATCAAGACATTGGTCTTTGAGATGAGGTCCAATCTGTTCTGTTTTTCAGCATGTTCTGCTTTAGAGTCCGCAGTTTTCTGTAAGTATGCTTTTCAAAGCCCCTTCACCCATAGAAACAATGTGAATTTGCGTTTTGCATACTTCGCAAAACGCTTCCTTTATATTCTCTAATTTTTTTAATCCAAGCTGCATATTCTGGTTTTTCCAACCATTCGTCACGAAACGAACATGAGCCCGGCATTGAGAACAAAGTGTAAAATATTGCCGATCACACGCGGCGCCAAACATGGATGTAGAAGCCCGGATATCAACAACCGAAAATGAATAATTAGAAACCGAAAGGGAATGGTTAGAAACTGAAAGTAGACTTCTTGAATTTTCGAGGTTCGGGAATATTCGCTTATCATTTTATTTATGTATTTATTTCTTTACAATTTTATTTTGCACATCGTTCTTACCAAGCAAAGACAAGTGCTTAGATCGTTTAATCAGTTTTCCAAGACTTTCACTGACCAAGACAATTTTGCGCAATTTTTACAGACTTTCACAGACTGGAAAACATCCTCTCGAATTTCCCAAACTTTCAAAGACTTCACAGACCTGTGCGGACCCTGTCATACACAAACAAGGAGTCTTGTCCAGGAAGAGTTTTCAAGAAAAAAAGGTAGGTCATTGATCTAGCGAAGAAGAAGATAGTATAGCAGAGTGATAGGACAGAGCAGGAATGGGAAAGAGCAAATGAGGAAGACAGCGACAGTGGGAATTTAAAGCACTAAATTTCCAGAAAGTGGGGATACTATTTATACTGAAACCCCCGGCACTCCAACGGGGGTACTGTTGCCGCAGTAAATCGGTCATGCCTATAAAGAAAAGACCGGTTTTCAACTGGGGCTTTCACTTTTCCCTTTATAGGTTAGAACAATCTACAGTGGCAAGATTGCTCATGACCCCAAGGGGTACTTGGTTCATTCAAAACACCTTGGAGAATGTTTGTCACTCAGCACTGTGTTAATCTGTTGGGCGCCTGTGCCTCTATTCTATGGGAGATATTGATTGATTGATTTATTGTTGCTTTAGGTCCAGCGGACTCTTCCGAGCCAAATCAGGACCGGACAACCCCCGATCCGCATAAAAGATCTGCTGAAACAACCCCAGTGGGAAAATTGAATGCCCTCCACCGGCCAGTCACTTTACAATAAAGACATCCCACGCGGGGGACGGCTGAGGGTTGACCTCAACTACGCGAACACCCCGGTTACAAAAACAAAATAGAATACAAACATCATTATAAATCATCAACCAAACACATACATATAAAATGCCTATAGTGCTAAATAGTACATTCATAGGAAGCCCTAGTGACCACCCGGCAGAAAGCGTCCAACACTCCCAAGCTGATCCAACAGACCTCATACACAAACAAGGAGTCTTGTCCAGGAAGAGTTTTCAAGAAAAAAGGTAGGTCATTGATCTAGCGAAGAAGAAGATAGTATAGCAGAGTGAAGGACAGAGCAAGAATAGGAAAGAGTAAATGAGGAAGACAGCGACAGTGGGAATTTAAAGCACTAAATTTCCATAAAGTGGGGATACTATTTATACTGAAAACCCCCGGCACTCCAACGGGGGTACTGTTGCCGCAGTGAAGCGTCTTGCCTATAAAGGAAAGACAGGTTTTCAACTGTGGCTTTCACTGTTCCCTTTATAGGTTTGAACAATCTACAGTGGCAAGATTGCTCATGACCCCAAGGGGTCTATGGGAGATAAGCCGTTTACTGCTATATATAACAGAGGACCTTTTGAAAAGTAGGAAAGTGTAGATAACATTTTTTGCAACTATATGTAAGTTTTTGCTAAGTTTTTTAAAATTTCGACCTCAGAAGCACTCTCTAAGCATATCTAGACCACAATTTAAACATCTTTCTTTTCTGAAATTTTAAAATGCTCTTACAATGGATAATCCGTACTGTGTGCAAATAGCACAAACACAATCACAATGGTACAGTACCTTGGCAGTCTTAACGGTGCAAATCACCTCTCCGCGGTGTGCGCTCATGAGCTGTTTGAACGTGTTCAAGACGTTGTTGATCTTAGCAATGCGGCCGTTCTCTGCCATGGCCACTGGAAATAAACCAAACGATTCTAAAACTGAACATTTTATGAGTGAAAATTGAAATGGAATGTGAAAATTACATTGTGTGACTGACAGTTAGTGAGAATGGACATAAATCAACGAGTGGCTTTACCAAGCGCATACAAAATATCCAAACACACAGTGGCACAAACAGAGACAAAGCATGATCACAGTGCAGAGAAACAAAATGATAATGAGCATTAGATAACATTTCAATACCATTTTACGCAATGATTAACACACAAACAATCTAGTTAAATTAATCAACGCTGTAGGTTCACTCATACAGTAGAGGTATATATATCTATATACGAAGGTCTTATCCATATACATACCTACAAGGTTGATGGTAAGATCAGAGTATTTTTGTTCCTTCAAAACCTGCTCAAGAACAGCTGAAACAAAATCAACATACAACTTTTAAACACACAACACAGGAAAACATATGCTGACAGGTAAGCCCAGCAAGGTGTACATAGCTTACATATGGGGGTTGGGAGATATTTCACGCATAGGAACTCAAAGTCACATAAATCTGAGGAAAGGATGTCTGGGTATGAAAATGTACAAAAAAGCCTTTCATTGCCATAGCAAAAAGATGTTTAGTTTAGTTGTTACAGGCTTGTTTTCAGGTTTCACAGCCTATTCAACGTCTCTTTCGTAACACCTTCAAGTGAGATCACTCCAGTTTACCAATTAGCATAGGAATTTATATATATATATATATATATATATATATATATATTATTATTATTATTATATATATATATATATATATATATATATATATATATATATATATATATATATATATATATATTTGTCTGGATAAAGTAACCTGCTAACTTCCCTTACTGATTTCTGGTTAGGTTATTATGTATCTGGAATTACTGGTGAAGCATTCCAGCTTTCCAGTACACTATTTGCAGAGGAATAATTTCAAATATATTTGTCCGACTGTAGATGCCAACCTTTTCTGCTGATTTGTGGTTAGGTTATTACTCAGCTGGAATAACTGCAGAAAATTGACTTGGTCTATCTCATGTAATATTTTGTATAACTGGATCAAATCCCCTCCAAGTCTAAGCCTTCTTCTCCTGAGTGCTGGCACATATAAACGTTAAAAGTTCATTTAAATGTTGTTGGAGAGGATACTAAAGTCATACTTCATCAGTTTTTGTCTATTTTGCTGCTAAAAAGAAATGACAACTAAGAAATGTGATATTTAAAATTGCATTCAAATACTGAACATAATTGCCAACATGCATGCAGTCTTTGAACTTCAATAATAGTATCATGGTGCAAAAACACTGTACTCTTTGTAAGAACATTTCTGAGGTATGAAAATTCATTTTCACTGGAGGTACGAAAAAACCGTGTACTTTTGTAGTTTAGAAATATAATGTACAACCCTGCCTAGTAAAAACAAAACAGAAATACTTTATAAATTCCTTGCTTTTGAAACTTTAGCTCAAAGATCTTTTCTCTATGTTTTGAAGTTGAATGCAGTAACACAATAACATTGTTATATAAATGCAACGCTAGGGACAGTCTAACATAATTTACCCCAATTATTTTCAGGATTAACTACAACTGGCAAAACAGTTGGGCTAGGCTATAATTACTTGCAAAAACTTACCCTGAAAACAGTTCTATTAGATGATAAAAAGTAAAACTTTCAAAAGCAGAATGAATTCCAAAGAATACTGTCAGCTGCATACCTTTCTTATAAACACGCTGCAGTGAAGGGTTCCCAACAAACTCTGAAAGTTTCTTGTCCTTCTTCAGCAAGTCCTGTTTGAATGAAAAAACCCAACATACAATGAATATAACAACCTGTATACCTTGGTTTGTACTATACATACATCATGTATCAATCGCTGAAATAGTCAAAGATTGTCATAATTTCATTTAAAAAAAAAAAAAATTTAAACAGAAAGAACATTTTATGAACGAGTTGACAGTAACTCCCTAACTTACCTTGAAGGTATTCACTTCTTTCTCAACGGCATCCAGTTTGTTCTGTTTAGAAGCAGCAGAATAGAGAGCAGTGGCATAGCGACCCTCGATACCAAACACCTGTATGGGTGGCTGAAACAATCGGTCTCAAACTAATAACATAAAAATACATCCTTAAACAGCTCACTTCAAGGTTACAGTGTCTCCATTCAAAACAAAACAGTTCAATGTTTATTGCTTTTGTTCAGCCTAGCCTTAAATAACTATAGTTAAATTCAACTGTGACCCATTCTGCCACAAGTGATTAAAAACAAGTCTGACAATGCATTGGATAGCGCAAACAAGACAAGTTGCTTTCTAAATATGACGATGATTATAACGTTCCAACATTCAACGTCAACAGCAGCATTTCTATAAAAACTTACCTGCACTAATTTTCCATGCTGAACTGCAGATGTAGCAAATTGCCGAGCCTGCACAAAATTGCAAACAAAAATTCACAATTTATATCAAACCTCTTGCCCACAGAATATAATCTGCTGTGCAACTGGAAAACAATGCAATCAACATCTCAAATACTATACCCTTAACACTTGCCTGAACCATAAGTTACCCAACATTTATTTCAGTGACAACCTTATGGCTATAGTCACTGAAATATTATGTTGGGTAAAAAAAAATGACCTCACCAATAAAAAGGGTGAATAACTTTCTTTGAGATGAGTGGGGGAAAGGAAGGGAGCCGTCAATAAATGTACCGAACTATATTGTCAAACAAAACAACAACCAAAAATAACAATAAAATATATTTATTATTAAAATATAGCCCTGATACAAGCTAATACCACTGGAGAGGAAACAACCCCTAAGTTCACTAGCGAAAATGCTCTCACATCGTCAATGTCAACATAGAAGACGAGACGGTGAATATTTGCTCTGTGGAAACTTTTCTTGTACTCGGTTAAAGCATCCTTTTCCAATAACAATGACTGAATTGAAGTAGTCTGACAACAATAAGCAATACAACATATCTGTTGCATGTGGATACGCTCAATCTTCACGCAATAGTCCTTACCAACTGAGTGAATCTGAAGCTCGCCATGATTACCGAAGGACACCGGAAGCGGCAATAGCAGGATGGGTTGGTATAAAATACAGATTTTATGGGAGCATATTGTCAATTTTGTAAAATAAATAAATGAAAACTTTGCAAAGAGCATCAACATTATAGGTTTGTTTACTGTTTTTCCATTTACGATAGATTTTTAAAAAATTACATTCTCAAAAGAGTCGGAGAGTAATACTGAAGATTATAAATTTGGGATCGGGTGCAGCTGGCGACTGACTGATGCAGAAGAAGCATGCCAGGATACGAGTTGTCCTTGATCGTCAAGGCTTTACAGAGGGTAAATGCCTCAAAAACTATGTTTTAAATTCTTGAAAGATTATTTTGGCAAGATTTAGCTATTTTTCATGCATTGTCTTTAGCACTTCAAATAATGTATTGATGTCACTCGGATTATTTTCTTAGAACATAAGACAAGTACTGCCATTAACTTATTAAGGCAGTATTGTTCTCACTTTACTTGTCTTTCTGATACTAGTGATAGTAATAATTATATGTACAATTCTTACTATGCTTTTGCATTCTTAGATATCGTATTCTTCATGTACTCGCCTCTTTGTTTGATAGCCTGAAGTGGCCCAGATTCTGCGTCGGAGCTGTGCCACCATTCTAGAGAGAGGGGGAATCGTCAGGAACATGGAAAATCTGGGAGAGAAGACCCTTCCATACAGAATGTCAGCCCATGGTAAAAGATATGCAGTTGGCAAGTACGTAAAATAGCCTTGTAAAATGAATTTTATAAATATATAATTCAGTTACCTTAAGAAAGAAACTGGATTAAAAAAATAAATCCTATCCTATCCTATAACTCGGAAGTCGTAGGGGCACCACAGATGATCGTTTAACCAGCGTACTCCATCTTTCCCTGTCCTCAGCAACCCTGATGGTTTCGCTCAGTGTCAAACCAGTCTATTCTCGAATGTTGTCCTCCCACCTCTTTCGGTCTCCCTCTTCTTCTTCCTCCTTGCACTGTGCCTTGCAGGATGGTCTTTGCAAGACCTGATGATCTGGTGACGTGGCCATCCATCGGTGTTTCCGTTTTTTCACCACTGTGAGCAGGTCATCGTGTTGTCCAATGGCTTGTGTGATGGTCTGTCGGACTTCGTCATTGGTGATGTGTTGGGTATAGGAAATGCCCAGAAGCCCACTGTAGCACCTTATCTCCATGCTTTGTATTCTTCGTTAGAGATCTGCTGTGAGGGTCCATGTTTTACAAGCGTTTAGGAAGATGGAGATGACAAGGGAGCGCAGCAGTCTTACCTTGGAATGTAGACTGATGGTCCTGTCTTTCAAGAAAGAAACTGGATTAAAAAAATAAATCCTATCCTATCCTATAACTCGGAAGTCGTAGGGGCACCACAGATGATCGTTTAACCAGCGTACTCCATCTTTCCCTGTCCTCAGCAACCCTGATGGTTTCGCTCAGTGTCAAACCAGTCTATTCTCGAATGTTGTCCTCCCACCTCTTTCGGTCTCCCTCTTCTTCTTCCTCCTTGCACTGTGCCTTGCAGGATGGTCTTTGCAAGACCTGATGATCTGGTGACGTGGCCATCCATCGGTGTTTCCGTTTTTTCACCACTGTGAGCAGGTCATCGTGTTGTCCAATGGCTTGTGTGATGGTCTGTCGGACTTCGTCATTGGTGATGTGTTGGGTATAGGAAATGCCCAGAAGCCCACTGTAGCACCTTATCTCCATGCTTTGTATTCTTCGTTAGAGATCTGCTGTGAGGGTCCATGTTTTACAAGCGTTTAGGAAGATGGAGATGACAAGGGAGCGCAGCAGTCTTACCTTGGAATGTAGACTGATGGTCCTGTCTTTCCGAATTGGCTTCAACCTCGCCAGGGCAGCAGTTGTTTGTGCGATCCTGGAGAGGACATCCTGTCGGGACCCATTGTCTGATACAATGGCTCCTAAATATTTGAATCTATGCACTGTGTTGAGGGATTGGCCTTGGACTTTGATGTCCGTGTTGATGCCATTTGTGTTGTTGGTCATCATTTTGGTCTTCTCTGCACTTATTTCCATTCCATAGGCTCTGGAGGTGGTGTCAAGCCTCTGTACCAGCTGTTCCTCTCCAGCCAATCTATCAATGTCATCCGCAAAACCAAGATTGGAGATTGCTCTTCCCCCTATGCTGACTGTGCCTTCGTGGTCTGCAAGGGCATCTGACATGATGAGCTCTAAAAAGATGTTGATGAGTGTTGGAGAGAGTAGGCATCCATGACGCACACCGATTGTTGTTCTGAACCAGTTTCCGATGGTGCTGTTGTGGAGGACTGCACTGGTAGCCTTGTCATACAGGCTTTTGATGACTTCAATAATTTTAGGGCCGAGGTTGTACACTCTCATGGTTGCCCACAGAGCTGCATGCCAGACTCTGTCAAATGCCTTGATGAAGTCTACGAACACATGATATAGATGTTGATGGTGCTGTAGGTATTTCTAGCAGATTATTCTGAGGTTGAAAATCTGTTCAGTGGTACTTCGCCCTGCCCTGATTCCTGCTTGTTCTTCAGTTATGATTTGTTCAGCTTGGGGTTTCAACCTGTTGAGTATTATTTTCAGGAGGACCTTGCTGGGATGGCTGATGAGGCTGATGGTGCGGTGATTTTCACATTCCCGAAGGTTACCTTTTTTTGGAAGAGTGATGACAAGCAACTGGGTCCATTGTGTAGGCCACTCCCCACTTTGCCAGATCTTGTTAGAGATAATCGCTTCTCCTCCTGCTTGAAGCAGTTCCGCGGGTATGTTGTCCACTCCCGCTGACTTCCCCTTCTTCAGCGATTGCACTGCTGCTTCAACTTTTTTTCGGAGAATTGGGAACATTTCTTCTTCTTCTCTGTTCTCAAGACATGCTAGAACTGATGGGTCTCCGTTTGGTGTGTGGTTGTAAAGGTCAGAGCAGTACTCTGTCCATCTGTCCAAGACTTCTTGTTCTTCTGTAAGGCATATGCCATACTTGCTTTGGATCGTGGAGACCTTGGGCTGTTTAACACTTGTCAGCCGCTTCACAGTCTGGTAGGCCTTCTTGCTGTTGTTCTTGTTCAGACTGTTCTCTATTTACTGGCATTGATCTTCTATCCAGTTCTCTTTTGGTGTGCGAATGCCTTTTCGGATGTCATTGTTGATTTTTCGATAGGCATCAGCTCCCTGTGAGGTGTTTTTTTTTTCTTTTTCATCTCTCTTCGTTTATCACACAGGTCCAAAAGTTCAGGTGTGATCCATAGCTTCTTCTTTGGCCAGTGCTTTCCAAGGATCTCCGTGGCGGCATCTGTCACAGCTAAGTTGAAGGTGGTGGTCATGGTGTTGACATCTACTTCACCAGCTCCCAAAATGAGCAGTGGTGCAAATTTCCCTCCAATTGTGGCCTGAAATATTTCTGCCACCTCCGGGTTTTGCAGTTTTTCCAGGTCGAACGTCAGTCTAGTGCACTTTGCTGTGTTTACTCTCTTCAAGTGGAGCCGGAAAGACATCATCACGAGATCGTGGTCACTTCCGATGTCTGCTCCTGGAAAAGTGCGTGTCCTGCCAATGTTGATGCTTGATCTGAAGCGTTTCTTGACCATGGTGTAGTCGATCTGGTTGTGATGCTTCCCGCTAGGACTGTGCAATGTCCATCATCTGGATTTTTTGTGGAGACCAAGCGTGTTTGCCAGTATCATAATTCATATTGTTGTATCTGGCAAACTCCAACAGTCTCAGACCCCTGTCATGTGT
Organism: Oncomelania hupensis; assembly: GCA_036898135.1. Classification (NCBI taxonomy): domain Eukaryota; kingdom Metazoa; phylum Mollusca; class Gastropoda; order Littorinimorpha; family Pomatiopsidae; genus Oncomelania; species Oncomelania hupensis. Next base: position 74,130,966 of record CM072515.1, read on the forward strand.
CTCGTTGTTGCAGTGGGGTCCACAAGTGTCTCCCCAGTTGTGGTGCGCATCTTGGCCAACCTTGGCATTCCAGTCGCCTTCCACTATGACTATGTCCTTCTTTGGCACTTGGTCAAGGACAGCCTGTAGATTTTCATAGTCATAGTCTGATGTTGGGGCGTAGGCCTGGATGATGGTGATGTTGAAAGGGGCTGCTCCCAGACGGATGGTAATGAGTCTACTGGAGACTGGGTGACAACCCATGACAGTGACTAGAATTTTCTTGTGGACCAAGAATCCAACACAGTGTTTGTGCCTGTCATCTCTACTGCTGAAATAAAGCTTGTGGCCTTTGTCGGTCAGTGTTTCACTTATGCCTTTCCAGCGCAGTTTGCTGATCCCTAAAATGTTCCATCTCGTGGGCCAGTTCTTCTAATTTTCCCTCCGCATTTAGGGTCCTGACATTCCAGGTTCCTATGACGATGTTGTTTCTGGTGCGGATCTTGCTAAGTTGTCCATCAGTAGCACACTTATCACCTCCATCCTGATGGCCAACAGAAGGCGCGGTCCTTGGTGACCCGGGGGACGACCGATCCGGTATTGAGTACATGGTTTTATTCATCATGCAGTGTGTCTTGGGCAAGAAAGACCTGGAAGGGCCCAATCCTCTCCAGGCTGTCGGCCACAGCCGATATCCATGAATACAGTGCGGCTCGCCTTGGCCCCGAGCACGTGGTCGTTGAACCTGTAGTAACTTGAGGTTTTTCCGTCCTGGCCGGTGACTTCTGTGTAGAAGACTTTCGCCCAGCGATGCCATGCTGACATCACCTCTGTTAGTCGCCTCTTACGACACATCGGGAAACGTTGGGTCTATTCTAATCAGTGCTCGAACCCACAGGGCACAATAAATATATAAATTATAGCTATCCTATCCTATCCTATCCTATCCTGTAACTCGGAGGTCGTAGGGGCACTACAGGTGATCGTTTAACCAGCGTACTCCATCTTTCCCTGCCCTCAGTAACCCTGATGGTTTCGCTCAGTGTCAAACCAGTCCATTCTCGAATGTTATCCTCCCACCTCTTTTTCGGTCTCCCTCTTCTTCTACCTCCTTGCACAGTGCCTTGCAGGATGGTCTTTGCAAGGCCTGATGATCTGGTGACGTGGCCATACCATGGGAGTTTCCGTTTTTTCACCACTGTGAGCAGGTCATCGTGTTGTCCAATGGCTTGTGTGATGGTCTGTCGGACTTCGTCGTTGGTGATGTGCTGGGTATAGGAAATGCCCAGAAGTCTTCTGTAGCACCCAGAGGTGCCAACCAGTACGGATTGACCGTATTTAATTCCGGCGAAGTGAATTAAATATGGAAATACGGTAGCTTTTATAAAAATATGGAGGAGAAGTTGCCGATCTTTTATTTTTGCCAGCAGTGCTTCTGTACCGGTTTCTGGTCTCATAATAGTACTCCTGCACTCACCGAACGTTGCTGTGTTCAACAAGCTGATTTTCATGGTGATTTTAGAGGACTGAAAATAGCCTGCTGTTTCAGAGGGAAGCCTGTCATTACCTTATAGTGTCATAGGCTGGGATGAAATCTGATGTGCACAAATACTAAAGTAGTTTTCCATGACCATGGTTTCATAGCATGAAGTATCGCACAATAGTATTATAAGTGATCATCATCAGTGACCTTTGCTTGCAATTTTATTATTTGGATGTCTTAGATAATCTCTGGCACTGCAAATCCAAGTACGGGAAATTTTGCTAGTTATGTATCTAGCAATTTTGAAGACAGAGTGCTTTGCTTTTCACACATTTTATCTAGGATTGTCATGTTATTAATACAAATACTTTGTGATCTCAAATAAAACCAATTCACATTGTAGTGTCAATTTTTATTCCGCATAATATAAAACTGTAAAAAAAAAAATTCTCTTGTACTTTTCTGTGTGCAGTTACTTCCTGGTGCATTTTGACAGTTCCACATCGATTCTGCCTGAAATAAAAGATGAACTGACACGAGACGTTGACGTCATCCGCCACAACATTTTCTCCACAGAAGATGATTTTGTCAGGCCCTGCTTGAAGGGCCCCTGTCAGTTTGGCGAGCTGCCCAACCCTGACCATGAACGCCGCGTGTGGAAGAAAAGAACTTTGAAAAAGCTCAACCTTTTGAAGAAGCAGCAAGATAATCTTTCTACAAAGTTGTGAATAATGATAGTGTTTGTGAATAATGATAGTGTTTGTGAATAATGATAGTGTTTGTGAATAATGATTGTGTTTGTGAAAAATGATAGTGTTTGTGTTGTTAGTCTTTTTTGTTATCTGACTTACCATCTGAATAAAGATGTATGCTCTGTGTAAAATGTTAGTATATTGGGTTATCTTTAGGACTTAAAAAAAAAAAAAAAAAAAAAAGAAGCAGCAAGATAATCTTTCTACAAAGTTGTGAATAATGATAGTGTTTGTGAATAATGATAGTGTTTGTGAATAATGATAGTGTTTGTGAATAATGATTGTGTTTGTGAAAAATGATAGTGTTTGTGTTGTTAGTCTTTTTTGTTATCTGACTTACCATCTGAATAAAGATGTATGCTCTGTGTAAAATGTTAGTATATTGTAAAATGTTAGTATATTGGGTTATCTTTAGGACTTATCATCTGAATGAAGTTGTATGCCCTGTAGAAATTTGGAAGGGTAATACTTGCACCAAAGTAAGACTGTTGCGCTCCCTTGTCATCTCCATCTTCCTATATGCTTGCGAAGCATGGACCCTCACAGCAGATCTCCAACGAAGAATACAAAGCATGGAGATGAGGTGCTACAGAAGACTTCTGGGCATTTCCTATACTCAACACATCACCAACCACGAAGTCCGACAGACCATCACACAAGCCATTGGACAACACGATGACCTGCTAACAGTGGTGAAGAAACGGAAACTCCGATGGTATGGCCACGTCACCAGATCATCAGGCCTTGCAAAGACTATTCTGCAAGGCACAGTGCAAGGAGGTAGAAGAAGAGGGAGACCGAAAAAGAGGTGGGAGGACAACATTCGAGAATGGACTGGTTTGACACTGAGCGAAGCCATCAGGGCTGCTGAGGACAGAGAAAGATGGAGTATGCTGGTTAAACGATCATCTGTGGTGCCCCTACGACCTTCGGGTTACGGGACAGGATAGGATAGGATAGGAATACTTGCACTAGAGGCAGGCGTAAGAATGTGAAATTGATCTTTTTGAATACAGTGTAGTATGCTGGGTATTGGAGTAGATAAACAGAAGATGCGCGAATGTTAGAAAACAGTCTGGCCTAGCACTGTAGTGAATATATGTGTACGTGTGATTGTCCTCATATATTTCATAAGAAAATACAATTGATGCGAACCTTAAAAATAATTGTGTTTATGAGTGTCTTTTGGAAGGTTTATGCAAGTTAAAAGTATAAAATGTGCAATATTGTTTTTATTGTGCATGGATATTTTTGGAGGAAATAGATCGCAGCAACATCGTCTTCATAACTTTCTTAGTAGTAATGACTAATGGCATCATGCATGGGCTGACGTCCTTTTACCCTCTTATAGTAATGTGTTTTAGAAAGCTCGCTTATGTTTGTCACAGAGGTAGGCTTTCAGGCATCATCCCTCTGATAAATATGCTTGACATGGGTTTTGACTACATTAACAGAATCTCTGTACACGTCGGTGGACATTTTGCTTGACAAAAATTTATCCATACTATTTTGTAAAGTGCAATGTAAAAAAAAAAAAATAAATGTGTAGGGTAGGAAAAAAGATACAAAAAATCTTTTACAGCATAAAAGAAGTAAATTTATATCCACGACAACAATTTTCCTGCTATTGTCAGTTCTAATTGTTTTGTAGGTGAAAAAGACAACTTCTTCAAAATCATCCTTCCTCTTGCTTAAAATATGAACGATAAGACTGTTGAATTTGGGGAGTTCAAGTCTAATATATAATTATTAGTAAAACATGACTGCCAATTTTATTCAAGATTTGTTTTTAGATTTTTTATTGACAACTTCATAGTTGATAGTATCATACATAATACAAATGTGATACCTGCATGCACCCCATAACTGTACGTAAAGAAATGCTTTATCAGTTGAAGGAGAGCTGGTGAGGTGGAGTATCACAGGAATTTAGTTTTAGTCCTAAAATTGTGTAAACAACAGGGGTGGACGAGAGGGGGTGCATGGTCCACCCACCCACACCCCCCCAAAAAAAAATTATTTTTTTTAAAATAAAAAAAAGTCATTTAAAAGTAAGCGGGAGTACAATTATTATTTTTGACGGCCGCTGCCTGTCAAAGCTAGGTAGTCTGACCATCCCTGACACCGGAAATTAGCGTATAAAAAGTGTTGGTGCACCCCATCTGCTCTGATCGTGGTCCACCCCTGGACCAGATTACAAAGGGAAGGTGACCATTTCAAACGGTACCACCAAAATGAGTGGTGCGTTTAAAAAAAAAAATTTAATCGGTTATTCGATTCTCTCTCTCTCTCTCTCTCTCTCTCTCTCTCTCTCTCTCTCTCTCTCTCTCTCTCTCTCTCTCTCTCCTCCTCTCCCCCTTCCCCCCTCTGTAACCTTCAAAAGCATACCACTATTCTACAACAAATGAGAAACAAAACATGGCGGGTAGGCAAGGAATGGCTATACTTAGTAGATTGTTCAGGTGGACGTTCATGAGTCTTTTAAAGCATTGTTTACAAATCGCACAGTAAGCACCAGTTGTTCATGTACGAGTGTGGACGAAGTCAACACTATTGTTTAGCATACCGGCTGTCCGCAATATTCACAGTAAGTTCATTTTGTACAAGCTTTACTGCCAGCGCTGTAGTTGTCATTTCCGGCAGGCTCCGGGAAGAAGTCTTCGTCAAATACGTCATTGTCCAAGCCGGTAGTTGTGACGTCACTTTGACTGCCGCGTCGCCACCGCGATGAGGAATGCCCGTCCTCTGTCGGCATGACGCGGGTGCTGTCGCCGTCTTTCGCTGGGTCGTCCTCGCTGCCGAAAACGCGGCGCCCACTGCGGCGTAACGTGGCGCGCCTCAGTAAGTCGGCCCAAGTCCCGCTCGTTTCTGTCGGGGAATCCGGATCGCCGGAAATCCGGAAACTGATTCCGCTCAGAGGGGGACCCTCCATTGAAATGTGTCCTGAAAACATATTGATATAGGCTAGGTAGAGAAAGATGATCAGTTCATAGAAGGGATTATTTAATTTGTGAAATAACCCTGTGCGAGATTATAGCCTCTAGACTATTCACTACATAAGTCACAAGTGTGTCCTGTAATGCACGTTAATATAGAGGGCAAAAGGATGTTAGCCTATAATGATGCCATCAGAGTATTAAAATGTCTGCCACAGGAAAACACTCGTTGGGCACCAGCTGAGGTAGTGCTGGGTATGGAATATGTATATTTCAGTCATGGACGGGTGGACATTCATTGAGGGTCTTACGTGCACGCACACACACGCACGCCATATACTGGCCATGCACCTACATCACTCCCAGCCCTTCTTAGACCTACATGTATAAGCACACAGTCTACATTTTTATGATGTCCTTCCTGACCTGATTGTGAATCATTTCTGAGGAATATGTCGGGGACTCCTTGCTGTACCGCTCCTTGATTGACAGTGATGTTAGCAGGGAGGTAACCCATTTCCATTTCCTCTGCCCTGCTTCCTTTCAGGCAAGAGCAGAAGCAACAAGATGGCGCCGTTCTTCTGGCACATCTGGTGGACACAACGGAAAAAAAAATATATAATTGTCAAATTGTACTTCTTTGTGGAAATATTTGAAAGGTTTCTTTACTGATAAATAAAATCGGTTCAGCAAAACCAGCCAGACGTAAGCTTAATTAGCTTACAGCTGTTTGACCACAACGTGACTGCAGGTCACCAACCTCTATTGAAGAAGCGGAGAAGACCTTTATAGCCTAATAATAATAATAATAATAATAATAATAATAATAATAATAATAAAGTAGGCTTATATAGCGCGGTACCCCAGCTCAGGGCTGGGCTCACCGCTTTTAACATAGGATATATCTTTAGAACAAACATAAACAATAAAACAGGGTATGCAAGCATTCACACCAACCGTACTCACAAAGGCATACAAGAGAACAACATATGCAATACACTACACATGCAAAATAAACAAACAAACAAACAAAAAATATTAATACAATGGCATATTCCTACTCATAAAATAAAGCGCGTGTAGTGTATCCATTATTATTAACTGATTATTACATTGATTCTAGTTTCTAGTCAAGATTTTTGTTGGACTTATTATAAACCTAGGACTAGTCTGTGTACACATGCAGTCCACCGCATGGACGCTCATGTCCTAGAGGGGCAAGGTGCCAGATACCCCCAATCCAGCATGGTCATGTCATCCAACCCCTTGTTCTGGTAGTCATATACGCTGCTCTTTCGGCTTCCGCGCTTTCGCCGAATAAAATCCCAAACTTTGATCCAAAATTGGAATATGATATGCTGAGTGGGAGCAAATATATAATGCTGCAATAGGATGCCTGGTGTGTTTGTAGCAAGGGATTGAGAAGTCGCCTGACCAGCCATTTCTACTCATGAAGCCAGGCCTTAAGTTATATATTAGTGTTGTTAGCAACAATCAAAAGCATTGCACGGACTGCTTACACACGCCACTCTCAATTTTAGCTCTTCTTTGTGGATATTATTCTTCGTGTTGACGAAATAACCACAACACCCAGAAGTAGAAGAAGGTGGAATCGATAAAACATGAAAGAAAACTGTACGTATACGGTAGAATAACCATGTACAGATATTTAGAGTAAATACTGCTGCCTATTACTTTCTTTGGAGGCATTCACTTCACGTTACAGCGCAACCTGAGAGCAAAATGATGTCAGTCTTCTCCAGCACTGCTTCTTACCGACTGTCATTATACATAATTGTATGTTATTTCTGTTAGAACACTGTGTAATTTTGTCAAGGAATCTTCATTTCGTATCATTCAGGTTTGTGATAATTTATGTGCATTATAGACAATGAATGGAAAAAAAGAAGTGCCAAGCGTGTTGTTGTGTGGTAATAATGGATTGTGAAACGACTAAGACCGTACTTACCCCTTGGGGTCATGAGCAATCTTGCCACTGTAGATTGTTCTAACCTATAAAGGGAAAAGTGAAAGCCCCAGTTGAAAACCTGTCTTTCCTTTATAGGCATGACCAATTCACTGCGGCAACAGTACCCCCGTTGGAGTTATGTTATGTTATGTTTATCAGTTTATAGTCCCCTCTCTTCCCGTAAGGATTTTCAGAGAGGAGACTCTAATGGTGCCGGTGGTTTCAGTATAAATAGTATCCCCACTTTCTGGAAATTTAGTGCTTTAAATTCCCACTGTCGCTGTCTTCCTCATTTGCTCTTTCCCATTCCTGCTCTGTCCTATCACTCTGCTATACTATCTTCTTCTTCGCTAGATCAATGACCTACCTTTTTTCTTGAAAACTCTTCCTGGACAAGACTCCTTGTTTGTGTATGGGGTCTGTTGGATCAGCTTGGGAGTATTGGATGCTTTCTGCCGGGTGGTCACTAGGGCTTCCTATGATGTTATTATTTAGCAATATAGGCATTTGATATGTATGTGTTTTGTTGATAATTTATAATGATGTTTGTATTCTATTTTGTTTTTGTAAACGGGGGTTCGATTAGTTGGGGTGAAGCCTCAGCCGTCCCCTGCGTGGGATGTCTTTATTGTAAAATGACTGGCCGGTGGAGGGCATTCAGTTTTCCCACTAGGGTTGTTTCAGCAGATCTTTTATGCGGATCGGGGGTTGTCCGGTCCTGATTTGGCTCGGAAGAGTCCGCTGGACCTAAAGCAACAATCAATCAATCAAAAAACACCGTACTTACTGTTTCTTTTCTGGGCTTTGAGTAATTCCATCTGCAGAACTTACGATGGCTGTCATTTTATTTTCAGTCATAGTTTCAGTCCGATGCCCGTCGTGTTAGCTTTTTACATGAAAAAAAAATTATGGCAGTTACAAAAAGGCCGAGTAAACTGACTGGCATAGTGAAATCGTAACACAGATAGTCTTTTTATCACAGACACCATGTAATGAATGCCATGGAAGCTCCAGACAAAGGAACAAATACCACTTATAAATGAACCCACGAAAGGGAAAAATGTCGACATGTGAAGTGTGTTCGCTTCCTCATTTATGTATTGAATGCAGGGATGTATTAATCGCCGTAAATGAAGTTACTGAAGTGCGTAGACTACTATTGCTGTGGACTGACTATGCAACGAGGATGGTCATCAGTTTAAACTTCCCAGTTTGCACACAAGTTTTATCAGGCCATTCACAATGTCAACACGGCAATTGTAAATAATGAGTGAAGTTGGGTTGTTTTGGGTTGTGTTGCATTTTATTGTGAATAAAGTATTGTATTGTATGGTATGACATGGTGTTGTATTGTATTGTTAGTTTAAATGTTTGAAACTCTTGTCTCAACATAAAGACAAGCCTTAATGAAATGTTATTTGTATGCAATTCTCAGGATACATACTGGAATGTTAATATGGATATATAAAGTGTTTTTCATTCATGTGTGTGCGTTGAGGGTCGGGTTGGTTGCAGTTGTTCTTCGTTATTTTCTTTAATTTTGTTATCGTCTGCTGTGGTATTTACTACCATAAACAGAAGAGGAAAAAAAGATTGTCTGATGGTTTAAAAGGGTTTAGGTGTATTTAAGAGACTATACGATCTACAGTAGAGTATTCAAAACTGTTTCGCAAGTATACCAGAACGGAAATAGTGTAAGTAGAGAATGATAAACGGGCAAGCAATTAAAGAGTCTAATTATAAATGTAATGCTAATATTAACGGGAAGTAACAGTACTGGAATGCTTTAGTCAGCCGGACCTGAAATCGTTCTTAAGCCTGCTTTTGAGGTTTGCAGCCACGAACGTAGGCTAACACTTAACAACTAATGTGTCTTAAGGCCCCGCGACACATGCCGATTGTGCAACGATTTTGTTTGCGATCCGATCCCGATTGCTACGTGATGACGTCAGAACTACTGCTTGCCTGCGGTCCGATTTGCAATCGGCTCGGTATCGTGCGATTAGAACCTGTTCTATTCTGCTGTGCAAAATCGGCCCCGATTGTAAACTTCCAACCAATCAGAATGCGTCCCGTGTTCATTGTCAACTTGGCGTTACAAACGAAGCTGATGACAGGTGACAGGCTGGGAAGTCTCGTCTTTCGTAGGCCTCAATTACATATTATATATACTATACTACGTACCTATGTAGGAGGCCCACGAGTTTACAAAGACGAAATAAAAGACTTCAGAGCCTGTGATGCAACCCGCGATGTTTTGTATGGTTTTGATTTGGTTTTCCATTACGTTTTTATTTGTAAATAGTGTTTGTAGCATGTAGAGACATTATTTCTGCTGTGGTTCAGACTAGATGAGCTGTTGGATGGGGATGGTAAACTGTTGGATGGGGTTGGGGATCGTGTACACTGACACTAGTGAAAGTGAATATAAACAATGCACATTGTGTGGAAGTTTCGGGTCGACCTGATCGGAAACGTGTGGCAGTGCTATCGGTTTTGGAGTCCGGCCCGATCGCAAACGGATCCGAAACCCGATCTAGAATCGGCCTTCAAACCGGTATGTGTGGCGGGGCCTTTAGTGTGGACTCGGACTTTGGTCAGGACCACGTTCTATCGTAATGATGGGCACTTGAAATTATTATTACCTAGTAAGTACTATATACAATACAGCTGGAAGTATTTAATACTCACTTTTGAATACATGAGTACAAGACGGCGAGGAAGACAAATGTGATGATTAGAGCTGTCGGCATGATGGAAGCCGCGGATAAACTGTTGAAGTCGTTGTTGGAGTTTCCTTTTTGGGGGTGGCAGTATTTATTTATTCATTTATTTAATCGTTCTTATATAGCGCTTTACAAGCTCAAGAGCTGCTCAAGGCGCTGGCCGATACAGGATCTAACTCAAGCCGCCCGAGACGCCCACCCGCAGCCTTTGGGCGCATGGTCTGACGCCCGTACAACTGAGCACAATCCTGGGCAGCCAGGGATGGGGGAGAAGGACCTAAGTGCATGCTGGATGTGTTCTTGTCACCGGCACTCACCCGTCTAGGACATGAGCGTCAGGATCTTTAAAGTCCGTTATGATGGAATGTATGCGACACAGACTAGACCTCGGTTTATACACTCATCCGAAGGAAGTATCATGAGTATGTTCCACTACGACGTTGTTGGGTGCTGTTTTTTTACACTGTCACTGGCATCGCGACTATTTTTGACGCCATTTTGTTTAACCATTCAAACGTTTACTCCGTATTCACTTTTTAACATTATCATTTGTTTTCTTGAATTTCCCCCTTCCAGATTATGTGACATTAATGGCGACTCGACTGATTTACTTGTTAACTTTTTTTTTCCACTTTTTCCATTAATTTTTGTACAGTATTTCTTAACGTTCCCTGGAACTAAATCAATATTTCCAGCTTGTCGTACGTATACGTAATTTTATTTATCCTATCCCTATCCTATCCTGTCCCGTAACTCGGAGGTTGTAGGGGCACCACAGATGATCGTTTAACCAGCATACTCCATCTTTCTCTGTCCTCAGCAGTCCTGATGGCTTCGCTCAGTGTCAAACCAGTCCATTCTCGAATGTTGTCCTCCCACCTCTTTTTCGGTCTCCCTCTTCTTCTACCTCATTGCACTGTGCCTTGCAGAATAGTCTTTGCAAGGCCTGATGATCTGGTGACGTGGCCATACCATCGGAGTTTCCGTTTCTTCACCACTGTGAGCAGGTCATCGTGTTGTCCAATGGCTTGTGTGATGGTCTGTCGGACTTCGTCGTTGGTGATGTGTTGGGTATAGGAAATGCCCAGAAGTCTTCTGTCTTTTATTTACGTTCTAAAAAACAATTATTAAGTGTGAATGAACGAACAACCGATCGGGAGCCCTCAACTGAAATCAAGAAGACAAACGAACAAATTATAACCAACTATGCAAAACAGACCTCAGCGGATGGTGTTTTATTTTCATGGACACAGAGGTTTCACATCCTTGGGATGAGAGTATAAACCGAGGTCTAGTCTGTACATGCACGCATTTTATCGCACGGACTTTAAAGATCCTGACGCTCATGTCCTAGACGGGTGAGTGCCGGCCACACAAATACGCCCAGCACGCCACTAGGTCCCTTCTCCCCATCTCTGGTCGCCTTGGATTGTGCTCAGTCATCTAGTGGGATTGCAGGTGGGCAGCTCGGGCGGCTGGCGTTAGATCCGGCATCGTTCAGCGCCTTGAGCAACTCTTGAGCTGGAAAAGCGCTGTATAAATGTGATTAATAAATAAAACAGAAATAAGCTGAACACAACTTTCCCCCAAGACAGAAAAGTCATCAAAGAGGAAATGGGGAGAAAAGATTTACGATAACCGACTTTTGGGGCAGTCCAAGTTTGTTACCACAAGTATGACTCTTCTCTTGTCAATAATACAAACTGCCATATCAAAGGTTCGTAAATCTGGTGTTGATCATGGTCTTAAATCAAGCCGCGAGCAGAACAATATGCTGACAGGTAATACCTGTGAAAACTCTGTTGTTGTTGCCATTACTGTTGCTTTATACAGTGTCTCTTTACCGGAGTGTGAAACAACAAATAACAGTCATTATGATCATGGTATTGATTCTAATAAGGGAGGAATTGATGAGGAGGATGATGTTATCGATCAAGATTCTGCTGGTGATGATGGTTTCCATGATGGGGCTGGCGCTGATGGTGGTGGTGATGTGATTGATGATGCTGGTGGTGGTGATGAGGGTGATGATGTTATTAATAGAAACTTCGAAGATGCCATTGCTGGTGCCTTTGATGATGATGATGATGATGATGATGATGGTGATGATGATGGTGATGATGGCGCTGATGATGGTGGTGATGTGATCGATGAGGCCGGTGGTGGTAATGAGTGTGATGATAATGTTAATAATACAAACACCGAAGATGCTATTGCTAATGCCTTTGATGATAATGATGATGATGATGGTGGTGATGGTGTGATTGATAAGGCTGGTGGTGGTGATGAGTGTGATGATGATGTTATTAATAGAAACTCCGAAGATGCTTTTGCTAATGCCTTTGATGATAAAGATTGATTGATTTATTGTTGCTTTAGGTCCAGCGGACTCTTCCGAGCCAAATCAGGACCGGGATGATAAAGGTGATGATGATGGTGCTGATAGTGGTGATGGTGTGATTGATGAGGCTGGTGGTGGTGATGAGTGTGATGATGATGTTATTAATAGAAACTCCGAAGATGCTAATGACGATTGTGATTATGAAACTACTTATGCTGGTAATTCATTTGATGATGTTCGTGATGACACTGTGATTCATGTTGACGGTGCTGGCACTGATGGTAATGATGGTGTGACTGATGAGGCTGGTGGTGGCATAGATAAATATGAACCTAAAAACTTCCTATCTTTTCTAGCCTTAAACGTTTGTGGTGTTCGAAGTAAGTTGCTGTCCCCCGATTTTGTGCAGCTTGTTGCAGGTTATGATATTGTGCTTTTATCTGAAACAAAACTTGACGACGCTGATCATATCTGCATCCCTGGGTATACAATATTTTACAAAAACAGAAGTAAATTCAAGAGGAAGTCTGGGGGCCTAGTTCTCTGTGTAAAAGACAACATTTCTCAGTATGTTAGCGTGATTGAATCTAGTAATAGACAGGATAAAGTAGATACGTCAGTATTATCTTATTATAAATTTGTTGACTATGAATTGAGTCACGATGTTTTATTTTTCCAGCTAGATAAGTGTTTTATAGGATCATACCTATTATTTGGTGGTGTCTATTTTCCTCCTGAGAACTCTGGTTATTTTGATCGTTGTGCTTTTACAAATCTTGAAAACTCAATCGCTTGCTTAAATGCAGACAGATTTTGTTTACTTGGAGATTTTAATGCTAGGACAGGTTGTTTATTTGATTTTGATGTGTGTTGCGTGAGTGTTAAAGCTGATAAAAATAATGTAGACGATCATGGTAATGATGATAGCGATGTTGATGGTAACGATCATGACAATGATGATTTTGATGTTGACGAGTTAAGTCAGATGAATGAGCTCATTTTTGATGCCAGTAATATTGTCTTGCCAGAACGTCTCTCTAATGATAAATTTGAAAACGTAATGGGTCATAATTTAATTAACTTTTGCAAAATCATGAATGCCTGTATAGTTAATGGCCGAATAGGCCTACCCGATAATAGTAAACAGTTCACTTGTAAAGATGCCAGTGTTGTAGATTATTGTATTATCTCAAATAACTTGTTTAAACGCATCTCAGACTTTTATATTCACGATTTCTGTGAACTGTATTCAGATGTACACAAAGCAATAACATTAAAACTCTGGATTAAAAATGTCAATGACGAATTGGCCGAAGAACCAAATAACAGCAGTTCTAACTGTAAAACTGAAGCTATTAATAAACCAAAATGGTACCCAGATAGCAAACAAAAGTTTGTCAAAAACCTTAACATGGCGGAAGTTACCTTACTAAATTCTTCACTTGACAATATCTTAAATAATAATTCTGTTGTCCTTCATCAAAGTGATATTGATGATATTTGCAATAAAATATGTAACATCATGAGGCAAGCAGCGGACATGATAGGTTTATTTAAAATAAAGAAAAAAACGCAGAAAACGAATCGAACAAATGAAAACCTTCCGTGGTTTGATAGTGAATGTGAAAAGAGTAGGAAAGAATTTCTTAAATCTAAAAATGCTTGTAGGAAAAATACAAACTCATTTCTTAAGGAAATTAAGCACAAAGCAAGCAATAATTATAAAAGACAGTTAAGAACATCATTTAAAAAATATCAATCAAATTTAATTAAGAAAATTAGAAAATTGAAAAGTAATGATCCAAAATGCTTTTGGAAGCTTCTAAATGGTACACGCACTGAAAAAAAGGGACACATATGGTAAAATAACATGTGAAACGTTTTTTGAACATTTTAAGAAAATTTCTTATTCCGATGTTGAGAATGACACTCTTGACCAGAATACAAGCATGCACGACACCAAAACACATTTTCTCCTTGATCAACCATTCAATGAGGAGGAGGTTAAAGAAGCTATACGTACTTTAAAAAATAACAAAGCTTGTGGTATAGATTATATAACTAATGAATTTTTGAAGTCAGTCCCTTATGAATTCATTAAGTTGATAACTAAATACTATAATATTGTACTACAATCTGGTAAAGTGCCCGAGGATTGGACTATAGGGATTATTAAACCTCTTTATAAGCAGAAGGGGGACAAAGACAATGCAAATAATTATCGTGGAATATCTATCTTGAGCTGTTTTGGTAAATTGTTTACAAGCTTAATTAACAAAAGACTAGGTTCTTTCTTGGAGTCTAATAATGTTCTGGGTGAAGAACAGGCTGGATTTAGGGGTAAATACTCTGTTTCTGATCATATATTCACTTTACACTCTCTTGTAGAATTCTTCCTATCAAAGAAAAAGCGTTTGTACTGTGTTTTTATTGATTTTGAAAAGGCATTTGATTTTGTTAATCGTTCTTTGTTATGGCAGAAATTATTAAAATCTAATGTAAACGGAAATATACTCCGTATAATAAAAGACTTGTATAATAAAGCAAAATCACAGGTACAGTGGAATGATACTCTTTTTGATTATTTTTCTTGTAAAACAGGTGTCAGACAAGGTGAAAATCTGTCTCCGTTATTGTTTGCTGTATTTTTGAATGATTTAAAAAGTTTTCTTGGTGAAAAACTAATTGGTCTAAGAACTGTTAAGCTTGCAGCATCGGAAATTTTTCTTGATGATGACTATATTGAGACTCTGTATAAAATATTTATTTTGCTATATGCCGATGACACCGTAATATTTTGTGAATCTTCTGCTGAATTACAGTCTTCTTTAGATGCCATGCATCAATATTGCACTAAATACAAATTAAAAGTCAATGCTGCTAAAACTAAGGTCGTTGTTTTTTCAAAAGGCAAAGTCAGAAATCTACCTAATGTATTTTACAATGGTGTTAAATTGGACGTGGTATATGATTTTCAGTATCTCGGAATTAAAATTAACTATAATGGTAGCTTTAAACCAGCCCAGAAAAATTTATATGATCGTGCCTCCAAAGCTATGTTTTCTCTTTTAAGAAAAATTAGAAAGCTTATGTTACCACTAGAAATTCAAATTGACCTGTTTGAGAAAACTATAGTTCCTATTCTGTTATATGGTTCAGAGATATGGTGTCCTCAAATGAGTGACCTTGCCACTAAACTGCAACTGCGTTTTTATAAACTAATTTTAAAGCTGGGTAAGTCTACTCCTTCTCAAATGATTTTTGGTGAATTAGGGCAAGTTCCTCTGGAGTTACAGGCAAAGCAAAGAATGTTAAATTTTTGGTATAAGCTTGTTCACCCTGATAACAGTAATAAATTGTCCAGCGTTATGTACACTTTTTTGTTTCACATTGATTTGCATAAAGGTTATAAATCTTCATTCCTCGATTCAGTGCGGAAAGAGTTAAATAATCTAGGACTTGGTAATTTTTGGTTAAATCAGGGGCTAACCAATGTTATGCCTTCTGCTTCAGTTTTTAAGTGTACAATTAAACAACGCCTACATGATCAGTTTATTCAAGGCTGGTTCGAGGAAATAAACAATAATGAATTTTACTATAATTATCGAATGTTTAAGCTACATTTTGAATTTGAAAAATATTTGCATGTTCTACCAACAAATCTTGCAATATCTGTTCTAAAGTTTAGGACACTTAACCACAGAATGCCAGTGCAGAGAGGCCGATATTTTAACATTCCTAGACACGAACGTGTATGTCAAAAATGTAATAGTGGCGATTTTGGTGATGAGTTTCATTATTTATTTTTGTGTTCACATTTTTGTAACTCGAGAAGAGATTTATTAAAATCATATTATTATAGATATCCCAATGCCATCAAATTTCAAGAATTATTGTCATCTAACAAAAAGTCAGAATTACTAAAGCTTGTAAGTCTAATGAAATTAATAATTAAACAAATGTAACGTTTTTATGACTATGTCCTTCTTCGGCACTTGGTCAAGGACCGCCTGTATATTTTCATAAAAATCCTCCACTTCGCTGTCTTCATAGTCTGATGTTGGGGCATAGGCCTGGATGATGGTAATGTTGAAAGGGGTTGCTCTCAGACGGATGGTAATGAGTCTACTGGAGACTGGGCGGCAACCCATGACAGTGGCTAGAATGTTCTTGTGGACCAAGAATCCAACGCCGTGTTCGTGCCTGTCATCTCTACCGCTGAAATAGAGCTTGTGGCCTTTGTCAGTCGTTGTTTCACCTAGGCCTTTCCAGCGCAGTTCGCTGATACCTAGAACGTTCCATCGATAGTGGTCCAGCTCGTGGGCCAGTTCTTCTAATTTTCCTTCCGCAGTTAGGGTCCTGACATTCCAGGTTCCTATGACGATGTTGTTTCTCGTGCGGATCTTGCTAATTTGTCCATCAGTAGCATACTTTTCACCTCCGTCCTGGTGGCCAACGGAAGGCGCGGTCCTTGTGTAGCCGGGCGACGACCGATCCGGCATGGAATTAGTGGATAGCCTCATCATGTGTTGTGTCTTGGGCAAAAAAAAGACCTGGCAGGGCCCAATCCTCTCCAGGCTGTTGGCCACAGCCGAAATCCACGAATACAGTGTGGCTCGCCTTGGCCCTGAGCACGTGGTCGTTGAACCTGTAGTAACGTGAGGTTCCTCCGCCCTGGCCGGTGACTTCTGTGTAGAAGACTTTCGCCCAGTGATGCCGTGCTAACATCACCCCTGTTAGTCGCCTCTTACGACACGCCGGGAAACGTTGGGTCTATTCTATTTGCCCGAACCCACAGAGCACAAGGCGACTGGAATGCCAAGGTTGGCCAAGATGCGCACCACAACTGGGGAGACACATGCGGACCCCACTGCAACAACGAGACAAATGACAGGGGTCTGAGGCTATTGGAGTTTGCCAGATACAACAATCTGGTACTGGCAAACACGCTTGGTCTCCACAAAAAATCCAGACGATGGACATGGCACAGTCCCGGCGGGGAACATCACAACCAGATCGACTACATCATGGTCAAGAAACGCTTCAGATCAAGCATCAACATTGGCAGGACACGCACTTTTCCAGGAGCAGACATTGGAAGTGACCACGATCTCGTGATGATGTCTTTCCGGCTCCATTTGAAGAGAGTAAATACAGCAAAGTGCACTAGGCTGAAGTTCGACCTGGACAAACTGCAAGACCCGGAGGTGGCAAAAATATTTCAGGCCACAATTGGAGGGAAATTTGCACCACTGCTTATTTTGGGGGCAGGCGAAGTAGATGTCAACACCATGACCAATACCTTCAACTCAGCTGTAACAGATGCCGCCACTGAGATCCTTGGCAAGCACCGACCAAAGAAGAAGCCGTGGATCACAACTGAACTTTTGGATCTGTGTGATAAACGAAGAGAGTTAAAAAAGAAAAAGAACACCTCACAGGGAGCTGATGTCTACCGAAAAATCAACAATGACATCCGAAAAGGCATGCGCACAGCAAAGGAGAACTGGATAGAAGATCAATGCCAGGAAATAGAGAACAATCTGAACAAAAACAACAGCAAGAAGGCCTACCAGACGGTGAAGCGGCTGACAAGTGTTAAACAGCCCAAAGTCTCCACTATCCAAAGCAAGTCTGGCATTTGCCTTACAGAAGAACAAGAAGTCTTGGACAGATGGACAGAGTACTGCTCTGACCTTTACAACCATACACCAAATGGAGACCCATCAGTTCTAGCATGTCCCGAGAGCAGAGAAGAAGAAGAAATCCTCCCAATTCTCCGGGAAGAAGTTGAGGCAGCAGTGCAATCGCTGAAGAAAGGGAAGTCAGCGGGAGTGGACAACATACCAGCGGAACTGCTACAAGCAGGAGGAGAAGCGATGACTGATGCTCTCACCATTATCTGTAACAAGATCTGGCAGAGTGGGGAATGGCCTACACCATGGACCCAGTCGCTTGTCATCACTCTTCCCAAAAAAGGTAACCTTCAGGAGTGTGAAAATTACCGCACCATCAGCCTCATCAGCCATCCCAGCAAGGTCCTCCTGAAAATAATACTCAACAGGTTGAAACCACAAGCTGAACAAATCATAGCTGAAGAACAAGCAGGATTCATGGCAGGGCGAAGTACCACTGAACAGATTTTCAACCTCAGAATAATCTGTGAGAAATACCTACAGCACCAACAACATCTATATCATGTGTTCATAGACTTCAAGAAGGCATTTGACCGAGTCTGGCATGCAGCTCTATGGGCAACCATGAAAGTTTACAACATCAGCCCTAAAATTATAGAAGTCATCAAAAGCCTGTATGACAAGGCTACCAGTGCAGTCCTCCATAACAGCGTCATCGGGAACTGGTTCAGAACAACAATCGGTGTGCGTCAAGGATGCCTACTCTCTCCAACACTCTTCAACATCTTCCTAGAGCGCATCATGTCAGATGCTCTTGCAGATCACGAAGGCACAGTCAGCATAGGGGGCAGAGCAATCTCCAATCTTCGTTTTGCGGATGATATTGATGGATTGGCTGGAGAGGAACAAGAACTTGAACAGCTTGTACAGAGGCTTGACACCACCTCCAGAGCTTATGGAATGGAAATAAGTGCAGAGAAGACCAAAATGATGACCAACAACACCAATGGCATCAACACGGACATCAAAGTACAAGGCCAATCCCTCAACACAGTGCACAGCTTCAAATATTTAGGAGCCATTGTGTCAGACAATGGGTCTCGACAGGAAGTCCTCTCCAGGATCGCACAAACAACTGCTGCCCTGACAAGGTTGAAGCCCATTTGGAAAGACAGAACCATCAGTCTACATTCCAAAGTAAGACTGCTGCGCTCTCTGGTCATCTCCATCTTCCTATATGCTTGCGAAGCATGGACCCTCACAGCAGATCTCCAACGAAGAATACAAAGCATGGAGATGAGGTGCTACAGAAGACTTCTGTGCATTTCCTATACCCAACACATCACCAACATTGAAGTCCGACAGACCATCACACAAGCCATTGGACAACACGATGACCTGCTCACAGTGGTGAAGAAACGGAAACTCCGATGGTATGGCCACGTCACCAGATCATCAGGCCTTGCAAAGACCATTCTGCAAGGCACAGTGCAAGGAGGTAGAAGAAGGGGGAGACCGAAAAAGAGGTGGGAGGACAACATTCGAGAATGGACTGGTTTGACACTGAGCGAAGCCATGAGGGCTGCTGAGGACAGAGAAAGATGGAGTATGCTGGTTAAGCGATCATCTGTGGTGCCCCTACGACCTTCGGGTTATGGGACAGGATAGGATAGGAACGTTTTTATCCCATGTCAAAAATTAATATAGTTCTGATGTTGACAGGTTATGTGTAATAAAAATTATTTCAGTAGTTTGTCATTGATGTGTTTAGGTTGAATTGTATTGTTAGTTATGATTCATAGTTGTTGTCCCCAATCAAGTTCTTTTTTCTTCTTTTCCCCACTCCATACCTCCCCCTGCCACCTCCCCCCACTCCACGCTATCCCGCTGTATAAATAAATAGTTTAAAATTTTTATTTTATTTTTTAATCTAAAATGTTAATTAATTATTGTGCATGTTTCTGTATAATATTTTAACCATGTCCATGTGCCCTTAATGGGTTTTTCTGGAATAAAAAATTTGCCTTGCCTTTGCCTTGCCTTGTTACTACAGAATGATATAATGAACACGTACGTAGGTATTTGCGTGGTTGAGATTGCGCTGTTTTATTAAACCTGAGACGACGACGAGAGCTTGCTAGAATAGAGAAGATGAGGGGGTAGGTGGAATGGGTGGGATTATAAATGACGAAAGCTTTACGTCCCTTTGCACCAACGTTATAGGGACAAGTGATTTTGTAGGGGGACAGAATTAGAACCAATGGCGGGCAAAGCCAAACAGGGGGTTCCGTTGTGAACTCCAGGGTGAGCCGGTGTGACATCGTCACAGGTCCTAGTATCTTAGCTGGGAGCGACTGGGAGCATTCTGATTGATCGACGCGTTACAAAATTCGACGCCTGCGCACAGTGCTATCGTATTCTTAGTAAGGATTAGGGTTAGGGTTTAGGTTTAGGTTTAGGGTTACGACGCCTAAGAACATCGTGAAAAAGCCGGCCCGACATGACCTGGCGCATGCGCAAAGGCCCCCGGATAAAATAGGAAACCCGAAACTTTGACGATGTGACACCGGGAAGGGTTGGTCTGTGGTTCTGGGAGCAAAGCGCCCGATCACGGCATGAATGAAACTATGCCTGCCGTCCTGATCCGATCGTTCCATCAGCATCCGGCCGATCAAGG
The DNA here is from genome assembly GCA_036898135.1 of Oncomelania hupensis. Lineage (NCBI taxonomy): Eukaryota > Metazoa > Mollusca > Gastropoda > Littorinimorpha > Pomatiopsidae > Oncomelania > Oncomelania hupensis. The sequence goes on from CM072515.1 coordinate 74,151,465, forward strand.
AGATTTTATTCTGGCAGACAGTTGAGTGCATATCGACCAGCCGTCGGAGGTTCCTGGGATGCTTCGGTATCACTCTCAACCTCCCCAGGCCAAGACCAAAGGGACCGACCACAGCACCTATTTCCGTCCACCCGCTGATGTTTGCAGTTCTGATGCGCAATCCATCCCTTCGATCAGTCCCGACCTGAGATTTAGACATGATGCTGACAGCCTGATCATCCCGTGTCGAAAAACACAAGCAAGCAGAATTAAATCGTAACTTCGTGTGCAAGTTGATCAGCGGTCAATTATTCAGGAGTATGTAACTGAAAGTAAGGTGTGCCAGCTCTACTATTGACATAGTATCGGAGCATTGTAGATTGTTGGCGTTTTCTACTTCCTGTACACTTGAGACAGTTATTGTCAATACCATTATAGCTCGCATGCATGTCTTCGGAAATGGACACTGTCGTAGCATCGCTAATTATGGTAATTACTGTGGGAGATGGCCTCAATCAGCCGCTCAGTCGCTGACCACTGATAGATAATAGTGTGTTGACCGTTCAGCCTTAATTCTTCCCGCACCAAGTAAATGCCCAAAGCGTAAAGTAGGCTATAAAGTATCAAGGACTCGCGAGTGTGGTCTAATATCTCTTGATTGACTCTGCAAGGATCCTGATTCTGTTTGGGCCTACCTGTCCACCGGTTATTATGAAGCGCCATTTGTAAATTAAATGGTTATTGTCATTATATCTATAGAACATACATTTTACCTGTATAAAAGATATGGTATAATTATAAAATGAATTATATACCTATAAAATACATTCTATAGCAATACAACACTTTTTATAGCTATAAAGCAACATTTTTATAGCTACAGACTACATTTTACGATATTCAAGAGATCATACACGAATCGTCACGCCGTTTGTAAATATTAAACACAAAAAAACTATTTTATTTATAAACAAAACATTTTATAAGTAACCAATTCATTTTATCTATAAACAAAACATTTTATAAGTAACCAATTCATTTTACCTATAAACAAGTCATTGTATCTATAAACAAGTCATTGTATAGCAAAAACGATCTATAAAACTTCCTTTTATCTGTAAACACTTCATTTTATAGCAACAACGAGCACTTATATCTATAGAATACATTTTATAACACGTACAATGAATTGTACCTGTAGAATGCATTCGCGACAATTATTTTACAGTCGGCGCCTTACAATAATTTTATACTAACTTTCTCATTGTATAACTGCTTCTCTCCCTTCGATTATTTTTATTTTGTAACGTTCTAAGCGACCCAAAGTTGCTATGCGGTGCGCAAAGATGGCTGACGTATTTTTTTTCGTTTTTTTTTTCGTTTTTTTAAATTAAAATTTACGTTCCCGGACTCATTAAGCGTATAGGGGACGATTGGTTAATAGGTACATTCAACCAATTCAACGAAAAAAGTCCCCCCCCCCCCCCTCCTGCACGTATAATAATAATAATAATACCGGATGCTAATACGCGCTTTACTTCGAATGATTTCGAACTCAAAGCGCGGCGACCTATACCAACATACACGCTCACGTGCAACAAATATATTACAAACACACAACAAGGACAACAGTATACAAGGCATACACGTGGTGTAAAGGCAGGGAGATCGCTATTAGGAAACTGAAAGTAAAATAGTTTTGTATTTTTTTTTAAAATTAATTTGACTGCATCCAATATTATTTTGAAGGGAGGGAGGAAGCCGGAGTACCCGGAGAGAACCCTTGGTGACCCGTAAAGTCTCATACCTTGGTCACAAATTTTTGCCCCAGGTGGGGCTCGAACCCACGACCTTCGGCATTGGAAACCAGCGCCTATATCCTCTGCGCTACGTATGCGCTGGGCTCTCACCTTTTCATGTGGAAGTGACGTTGCATAAGCTAAATTTAGAAAGCTACGGCGCGTGTAGGGAATTCCCGCTAGGCCTATATCGACTTCCCGCGATGTCAACAATCTCCAAGGTAACAGTTACAATGGAAGCTGGTTTGCCTTCGGGCTTATCGATAGTTTTTCAAGACGATCAAAAAATAATTTGAACAGTCGAGACTGACAATGATGTCGCTGATGTTTTATCAGCATTTCACTAGTATGGTCCTCGCCAATTTATATAGTACACTAGTATGGTCCTTGCCATTTTTTTGTAGTAGACTTTAATGGTCTTTACCATGTTGAGTCGCTTAGAAGTTTACAAGTAGTCTACACGAGGATGGAGTTGCTTCCCTGGGATCAGCAATTCGAAAGTCAGTATAAAATTAATGTCATGCGCCGAATGTAAAATAATGCCCCGAATGCATTCTACAGGTAAAATGCATTGTATATATTATAACATTTATTTTATATATATAAAAGCTCTTTGTTGTTATAAAATGAATTGTTTACCTATAAAATGAATTGTTTATGTATAAAATGTAGTGTTTAGAGATAAAATGAAGTGTTTAGATATAAAATAGTTTTTCGGAATAATATTTACAAACGGCGTGATGATCGCGTATGATTTCTCTTGTATATTGTAAAATGTAGTCTGTAGTTATAAAAATGTTGTTTTTAGCTATAAAAAGTTTTGTATTGCTATTGAATGTATTTTATAGACATAGAATTCATTTTATAAGTATACAATATCTTTTATACAGGTAAAATATATGTTCTATAGATATAATGACAATAATGATTTAATTTACAAATGGCGCCTCATAGGTTATCGCCCTTCCTACACTAATACGACGTTTACACGATGGCTATGTATTGCCTCTCTCTCTCTCTCTCTCTCTCTCTCTCTCTCTCTCTCTCTCGCTCTCTCTTTTTTCCCCCTCCACTTCTCTCCCCCCCCTATCTTTCTCTCTGTCTCTCTCCCTCCCTCCCAATCTCTCCCTCTCTTCCCTATCATCTCTCTCTCCCCTTCTCTCTCTAATTCTCTCTCTCTCTTATTATGCATTTATTTAATTAATTTAATTGTTAAGAGTGAGGGACGGGGAGTGGGGTGGGTGTTTTAAAATGATGACGAAGATGATGTAGAGAGCGCGAGCGCCTTGTGTGTGTGAGTGCGTGTGTGTGTGTGTGTGTGAGTGAGTGATCAGAAGTGCTGAAGCATGGAGGAGAAGAAATGACGAGTGTCTTGACACCCTAAGATATGACCGTTTGTCTATAGGCATACTACAAAGGGAGGTAATAACGGATTTCTCTGTTTATTTTACTGTTTGGGCAAAGTTGGGTCCCTTGCACTGCAGCAGCTCTCTCTCTCTCTCTCTCTCTCTCTCTCTCTCTCTCTCTCTCTCTCTCTCTCTCTCTCTCTCTCTCTCTCTCTCTCTCTCTCTCTCTCTCTCTCTCTCTTTCTCTCTCTCTCTCATTTTTATTTGAGGGTGACCTTGTTTATTTGTTATTGTACCATTATGTTAACGTTGTAACGTCAAGTTGTTATATTTAATAGTTGTTATTACAAGCACCTGTGGGCAAGATGTAAAAAAGTGCACCTAGTGCTTACTCTTTTATCTTTCGCAAAATAAAATTCCTATCTTATCTTATCTTATCTTATCTTTTTCGTGCACGCGTGGATACGAGATGTAAACTGTAAACAAATCCACTGACCGAAAAGTGAGAAAAACAACAACAAAGAAACATTAAAAAAAAATGTATTGAAACTAATGATGACGATTAAACTACCAAATTGATAATAAACATCAGGAAGTTTATATTGGAAACTTAATGTATAAGCATAATTCCTCAATAAGACGGAGATTGAGTGATCACATTAAAATGATTCTCAAATAAATAAAAAAAAAACAACAACAACCTTTTCTATCCTATCCTATCTCGTAACTCGGAGGTCGTTGGGGCACCACAGATGATCGTTTAACCAGCGTGCTCCATCTTTCTCTGTCCTCAGCAACCTTCATTGCTTCGCTCAATGTCAAGCCAGTCCATTCTCGAATGTCGTCCTCCCATCTCTTTTTTGGTCTCCCTCTTCTTCTACCTCCTTGCACTGTGCCTTGTAGGATGGTCTTTGGCAAACATACATATTCAATCCAACTCGATGTACACTAGAATAGCGCGCCACTTCGTGTCGCAGAGGCACGCTTCGGGCTCAGGTAATATTAATGCAACGAGGATTGCTCTGGTTCTGTATAATCCAATTGTTGAAGGAGTTGTGAAAGTTTTATTGCTAAATCTCCTGCTGGTAGACTTTTATAGGCTGATTGAAATTGTGTTTTTAAATATTTGAAGTGTTTTAAAAGTTTAATTTTAGTTGTCTAATGTCATTTAACTGTATGAACAGTTATCAAATGAAAGATTGATTGGATTGCCCTGGTACAAGGGGGGAGACTTTTGTAAAAGTGTGTAGGAAATTCTTTTCAGTATGCCTGACCTTAAATAAACTGACAGCTACCAACAAATGTAGCTCCGCCTTAAGTGATTTTTAGTACAATAGTGAACAAAGTGATTTGTGTGTGTGTGTGTGTGTGTGTGTGTGTGTGTGTGTGTGGGTGGGTGTGCGTGTGTGGTTTTGTTCGGAAAGCTGGACGTCAAGATTGGAAGTTGCATGCAACATTACATGGTACTAGCATACAACATTACATGGTACTAGCATACAACATTACATGGTACTAGCATACAACATTACATGGTACTAGCATACAACATTACATGGTACTAGCATACAACATTACATGGTACTAGCATACAACATTACATGGTACTAGCATACAACATTACATGGTACTAGCATACAACATTACATGGTACTAGCATGCAACATTACATGGTACTAGCATACAACATTACATGGTACTAGCATACAACATTACAAGCATACAACACTACATGGTACTAGCATACAACATTACATGGTACTAGCATACAACATTACATGGTACTAGCATACAACATTACATGGTACTAGCATACAACATTACAAGCATACAACATTACATGGTACTAGCATACATATTAACGTGTAGGCCTTGATTTATTTCATGGTCCACCTGTTGCTCAATGTAGTATAGTGTGTGGTGTGATAGACAAAGCATAAACGCCAGGACAGAAATGGACACACACACACACACACACACACACACACACACACACACACACACACACACACACACACACCCACGTACACAAAACACCAAAACTGGGTTTTACTAAGAATGTAAGAATCGGAAAGTGATTTTAGACAGAAAAGGGTTAGGGCAAGGGTTAGTTGCAGCGCTGCAACTAGCCCTTACCCTAACCCTTTTCTAGAAAGTTGACCTATTTCGTCTGCTATAGGCGACGAAATAGGTCGAATTTTGTTCAAAAATTCTTCGGAAATTCACTGTATTTTCTCCGTCCCGGATAGAGCACTCCTGTGTACTAAAAACACTCTCATGCACTACAACTGCACTCCCATGCACTAAAAGAGCACTCCCGCGCACTTAGAAAAAAGTGGGTGGCTGGAAAACTCTGGGTGACTGATACACTCACCCATTTTCTGCATAAAAAGCAAGGTCAGTCACCCATTTCAAGGCTTATGTGTACGCACATACACAGGCACACACACAAACACACATACAAATACACATTGTTTAGTGCGCAAGCCTTATGTACGTGCGCATTGGACGATGTGGGGTTCGAATTCTGACTTTAGCAAACTATTTGGTGCATGTTTGAGACTAGTGGCCAGCGCCTTCAGAAGCTCTCTGAACTTGTAAATGCGCTGTATAAGAACAGCCTCCCTCCCCCTCCGCCCTCCGCCTATCTTATCCTATCTTATCCCATCCCGTAACTCCAAGGTCGTTGGGGCACCACAGATGAACGTTTAACCAGCGTATGCCATTTTTCTCTGTCCTCGGCAACCCTCAGGGCTTCACTCAGTGTCAAACCAGTGCATTCTTTCATGTTGTCCTCCCACCCTTTTTTCTGTCTCCCTCTTCTTCTGCCTCCTTGCACTGTGCCTTGCAGGATGAACTTTGCAAGGCCTGATGCTCTGAGTTTCCGTTTCTTCACTACTGTGAGCATGTAATCGTGTCAATGGCTTGTGCGATGATCTGTCGGACTTTGTCGTTGGTGAGAGCTGGGTATAGGAAATGCCCAGAAGTCTTCTGTAGCATCTCATCTCCATGCTTTGTATTCTTCGTTGTAGGTCTGCCGTGAGGGTCCATGTTTCGCAAGCGTATAGGAAGATGGAGGTGACAAGGGAGCGCAGCAGCCTTATCTTGACATGTTGACTGATGGTCCTGTCTTTCCAAATGGGCAGCAGTGGGATCCTGGAGAGGACATCCTGTCGGGACCCATTGTTTGATACAACGGCTCCTAAATATTTGAAGCTAAGCACCGTGTTGAGGGATTGGCCTTGGACTTTAATGTCCGTGTTGATGCCATTGGTGTTGTTGGTCATCATTTTGATATTCTCTGCACTTATTTCCATTCCATAGACTCTGGAGGTGGTGTCAGGTCTCTGTACCAGCTGTTCAAGTTCTTGTTCCCCTTCAACCAATCCATCAATGTCATCCACACAAAAAGGTTGGAGATTGCTGAACCCCCTATGCTGACTGTACCTTCGTGATCTGCAAGAGCATCTGACATGATGCGCACTAGGAAGATGTTGAAGAGTGTTGGAGAGAGTAGGCATCCCTGACGCACGCCGTTTGGTGTTCTGAACCAGTTCCCGATAGCGATGTTTTGGAGGACTGCACTGGTAGCCTTGTCATACAGGCTTTTGATGACTTCAATAAATTTAGGGCTTATGTGGTACACTCTCGTGGTTGCCCGCAGTTAGGGTCCTGACATTCCTAAGTTCCTATGACGATGTTGGTTCTCGTGCGGATCTTGCTAAGTTTTCCATCCGTAACACACTTATCACCTCCATCCTAGTGGCCAACGGAAGGCGCGGTCCTTGGTGATCCGGTCGACGACCACAGTGTGGAGTGAGTGGTTCTTTTCATCATACTGCGCGTCTTGGGCAAGAAATACCTGGCGGTGCCCAATCCTCACCAGGCTGTTGGCCACAGCCGAAATCCACGAATACAGTGTGACTAGCCTTGGCCCCGAGCACGTGGTCGTTGAACCTATAGTAACGTGAGGTTCCTCCGTCCTGTCCGGTGACTTCTGTGTAGAAGACTTTTGCCCAGTGATGCCGTGCTGGCATCACCCCTGTTAGTCGCCTCTTACGACACGCCGAGAAACGTTGGGTCTATTCTATTCAGTGCCCGAACCCACAGGGTCCAACAATCTCTCTCCCCCCCCCTTTTTTTTATAGTACATCACTGTTGAGCAGTGACTTTACATTGACACCCACTTTGAAGAACAACCTTTATAAGACCAACGTCTAAAGTCTTATTTGATAGTCATTGTTCTAAAACCAAGTAGAAAATTATTTGTTGTCGTTTTTATATAGCGCCTTTCTAGCTCAAGAGCTGCTCAAGGCGCTGGCCGATACAGGATCCCTAGCTCAGGTCCCCCGAGGCGCCCTCTTGCAACCTTTGGGCGCATAGTCTGACGCCCAAACGACTGAGCCACAATCCTGGCCACAGGAGATGGGGAGAAGAGACCTATTGCGTGCTGGGTGTATTTGTGTAGCCGGCACTCACCCGTCTAGGACATGAGCCTCTGGATCTTAAAGTCCATGCCATGGAATGCGTGCGCGCACAGACTAGACCTTGGTTTATACTCTCATCCGAAGGAGTGGTGGACAGTTATGATGCGTCGTTTGAAGACGTGTTACTGTTGGTTATGTGAAGTTTCGGCTTTGAAAGGGGAAAAGAGGAGAGGTCGATCTAATATGGAAAAGATGTACAATTAAGCTACAGGGTGGGCCAATTAAATGTTAATTGTAAATACGTTTTTTTTTTAATGAGAACGTTTTCGAAATTTAATTCACAAAAATGTTCAAATTATCATTTGATACCAAACATAATCATTTTTTTCACTGGATTTCCTCAAACAATTCTTTTCTGGAGATAGGCTTTAACTCATGGAGCACAGACAACTCATGACCTGCCTATTCCCCTGATCTTTCTCCCGCAGACTACTTCCTATGAGGGAACATGAAGAAGAGAGTGTACTACAACAACCCACAGACCATTGGGCCCTGAAGACCAACATCCCTCAGAAAATTCGGAGAATCTCACTTGAGATGTGTGACAATGTCATCACAAACTTCAATGTGCGTGTTGCAACTGTAATACAGAGAAGCGGAGCGTGGATTGAGCATATCATCAATGATTAAACTGTGTACAGAACCAGTGAAAAAGTGGGAAATGTTTGGTTTCAAATGATAACTTGGTGCTTCCGAGACATTTCTGTGAAAAAAGTTTTCGAAAACGTTTTCATTGTAAAACTTATGTACAATTAAAAAGTGGTAACATTTTATTGTCCCACCCTGTACATGGCTAAACAGTTTTAAGAGATCGATCTACTGATGCACCATGCATTGCTGTGTCAGTGTTGAGCCACTCCTAGATCTGTTTTCCTAGCAGCTTTATTGCCTACTTCATTTGACCATCTCATCCAGATGCTTGGATCAAGTCCACTACAGGTAATGATAAACGCGTGAGGACAAATTACAGGCAAGTACGTCGCTGAAATGAGGATAGCTCGTAACCAACACGGCCGGTCGCACACGACAGCGCTCAGAACGAAAACATTGGAACCGGCTCAGCTCATCTTCGACGCAATGAGGGTGAACCTGGTGCTATCCACCAGGGACTGTTGTCCTGGAAAAGATTGTCATCTCAGTCTAACACCGCCACGCCAGGAGGGGCAATCGATTTCAGATGAACACACAATCAAAACGTAACCTTTTGTTCATCGTTAGGTGAACGCACCTATTTTGTGTGTGTCTTTCCACATAATATTTCTTAATACTTTTAAATAATCGGGAATCAGAAAGTCCGTCTGTCGGTCGTTTCGTCCCTCACACGTTGTGTTCTACATATAAAAACATCTCAATCGATTTTGAGGATTTTTTGTTATACAGGTACTTAACTCATCGTCTATCATTCAGTGGCGGTCCATTGGATGGCCATTTGGTCGGTCCGTCAATCCGAATGAGACTTTGTTTTTTACTGGCTCAGTCAGTCAGAGGACGAGGATTAAGTTCTGTCAGTTTATTTTATTGTATTTATTCTATATTGTATTTGATTGCATCAAGCCATGTTTGGTTTTGTGTTAATGTTTCTTACATCTTTTAGATTTAAAATATATGTATATATGTATGTTGTTGTGTTTTTTATTTTTAAAAAAATACTTTTGTTTAATTTTATTGGACATGTGTATATTTACGAATTTTATCTTATTGTTTTGGCTGCTTATAATGATTCTGTGTGTGTTTGTTTGTAGGCATGTGGTGTTAAATGTATGTAGTTTTTTTTCTTTTGTATAAAATTTATTTTTTTTATTTATTTTTTAAATTTTGTATACACCATGTTTTAGTGTGTTGTACAGTCTATTATTGTGCGAGTGCTTGTTTGAGAGTATGCGTGTGAGCACTTTGAGCAGACTTTTTAGTTTGAAATTGCGCTTTATAAAATAAATTATTATTATTATTACTTTTCTGTTCAAAACACGTTTTTAATATTGCCTAAAACATAACGACCGATTTTGAAGATTTTTGCGATGCAGATACACTTTTTCTATTGCTCCGCTTTCTATGTGATTCATATTTTCACCTTCTCGAAGGTCAAGGTTGTTGAGGTTTATCGTTTTCTAAATGCGTTTAGCGCAGTATCTCAAACAAGTTGTCTGAACCAATGTTGATAAATATTGGCTTGCAGATAGTTAATTCACTCTTAAAGAGTGGTCAATCCTTTCACAATTTCGTGTTGCTTCTCTAGGATAAAACCGAAGCCACAGGGCCAAGAAAATGAGTATTTTTGAAATCGCCTTTTTTCAGCTGTGTGTGAGTATAAAGAAATACATTTGAATGGCTTGCCATCTTTTTTTAAATTAATGTAAACGTACTGGCTTGTTTGATTATGGGGTAAACGAACCCTTGACTATGACCATTCGTTGCTCGAGTCAGTAAGGTCTAACGTGTCTGGGATTTCCTGAACAAGTTAAGAGTGGAAGTTGCCCACAGGTCAAATAGGTGCTCACAAGTTAATATCCAACTTAGTCTCACTGTTTTACTTTACTCTCACCCACGGAATTTCATTGTATCAGTGTATTACCTCTGTGTCCTAAACATAGGTGACGGGGTGCTTTGGCAGAAAACATCCTCTTGTTGGCGTTCAGTTCACCCGATTTTAATATGAAGATCATTACATTTTCATTAATAGTGGGACGATGCTCTAGAAGACTGAAAGAGTAGAATTTTTTTTTTCACGTACCCGTTTTATTTTATAGTGTCGCCATCGTCGTGTTAAATATCGTAAAACCTTTAATCAGCTGATAACAACTGTAAATGGATTTGTTTGATCCCGCTGGTATGGCAGCTATCCTTGGTCCGGGTCGCACCGTTTTAATCAAGAAATCAAAATAAAGTAGTAGTTCCTCGACTTCCACCGCTCAATTAAGAATGACAACACAGCAACGCTTTGCTTATCAAGATTGGCTTCCTACATTATCCAAAGGTGTTCCGTAACCTTTGGGTCGTTGGAGAGAGAGAGACGTTTGGGAACCTCCCTTTTTTTCTGGGCCAGCTTTATGAAGGCGGTGATCTTCTCCTCTCCCTCGCTGCCTTACCTGTCCCGGTTCTAAACAAAGCCATGCACCCATTCACAGGTGAGCAGACTAAGATGTGTGGTGCGCTTGTTTCATTCTTTTGGGTCGTCCAGTTGTTGCATCCAAGTACTGACGACTGTCGACGTTGCTTAACCAAACATTTCCAGCCTGTCCTCATACCAATGCGCCACCGCGTCACCCACGTGTTCATCTTTCCACTCAAACATTATTCCTTCCACGCCATCCAGTCATACAGTGGACGATCTGATTAGATAGGAGGATATTACTTTGGCCTGTTTTTAAAGACAGTAATGAAAGAAAAGCAAATCTCAATTATATTATTATTATTATTATTATTATTATTATTATTATTATTATTATTATTATTATTATTGAGAATTTTTATAGCGCACTTATCTCGCCGTACTTGACCAGACTCTAGGCGCTGGCCGGCTGGCCGATACAGGATCTAACTCAAACCGCCCGAGACGCCCACACGCAGCCTTTGGGCGCATGGTCTGACGCCCGGACAACTGAGCACTATCCTGACCAGCCAGGGATGGGGGAGAAGGACCAAGTGCATGCTGGGTGTGTTCTTGTTACCGGCACTCACCCGCCTAGGACATGAGCGTCAGGATCTTTAAAGAGTAAAGTGTGTTTCCCAGGGACACAACACAGTGGCCCGGACAGGGCTCGAACCCGGGACCTTCAGATCCGCAAGCCAAAGCACTACCATTAGACCACCGTGCCTCTATATATCCTGTTGTTTGTTATATTGTAGTTTTACTTGAAAATTGTTTCTTATTGCTAGCTGATTGCTTTCTTTGGAGCTTTGGAACTTGGTCATTTTATTAAACAAACAATGAAACAGCAAATATTAAATGAGGCTCCTAGCCCAGTGGGACCGTATAGCCAGACAAGGCAGTAAGAGGGGGTGGGGGGGAGATATGGATGTACAATATATACATAAGACATCAAGAACGGCGCTATAATGCTATAAAATAAACATAAGAAAGACACAGTAGCATCAAACTACGCACAATAACGTATAGGCCACTGAATGAAAAGACAGCAAAGATTCTGGATTTCTATGAAAGTAAGCAAGATTCAGCTATTTTCGACACATACATACCTCGAAAATATGCACTCAATAGAAGAAAGAAAAAATAAAATAAGTAATATATACAGGCGCATAAGTATGCAAGATAGAACAAAATCAACAGTCGTCATTAAACAGTATTGTCGCACTTGAAGAAGAAGAAGAAAATACAATGCGATACTACTCAAAAAAGTGAAAAATATGACTCCAGTAAAATGACTTAAATTCATAAGTGTGCTGTTAGATTTTTGAGTTTATGAGCTGGTTTAATGTAAAGACATTTGGGCGATTCCTAAAATATTGCGGCAATGGGGAACATCAGTTGTCTTTTAGAAGGGGATTAGTACAATTAAACAAATAATGGAATTCATCACCTATTTCATTTAGGTCACACACAGAACACAGCATTTCTTCTCTCGGAATATTTAAATATTTTTTGAGTTTCAATCGGAAGTTTGTGGCAACTGAGTCTAAATTTTAACAGGTTTATTCTAAAACAACAACAACAACAACAAAATGGTGGCAAATTAACGAAATAATCCTCAAAACAAAATACTTCCTTAAGAATTCTATAAGTAATACAGCTGTTATGCTCATTTATATCCTGGTGCCACATTTGCCAAAAAATTGGTCTTTCAGGCGTTCTTTGACCAGGTTCTGAAAATAGTTCAAAGAATAACTAAAAGAAAGAAATGTTTTCAAGAAAACAGGTAGGTGACTGGTCTAGCAAAGAAGAAGATAGTATAGTTGATTGATAATTATAATTTTTACGTATCATGCTTAATTCTGACTAATACGGCTTACTAGCGCCAAAAGCGGGCAGTTACAGGTATCAGTGATAATAGTAATTAACACGTGTTTCGTGTACTTCACATTATGACGGCCTTCTAGCGCCAAAACCTCATAATTATATGTGTATAAATTATCATGTGTATAAATTCTTAAATAATAGTCTTTTAGACCCTTTTTATGATTGTAGTTTACTTTTGCTTACTATGTGTTATATACTGTTTGACTCCCATTGCTATAAAAAAAGTATAATGCATGCCTAAAGATAAGTGTATGTGGTGTTTCTCTTTTGCCTGATTGTTAGCATGCCGTCTTTAATGTTGCATATTACATGTATGTTTTTATCTTAGTTATAATTGTGATGAGTGAAAGATTTCCTTGACGACATTGTAATTTCCATTTTATGGATTATTAAAGATTATGACTTATGACTTATGACTTAATTACAAATATCATGTGATAATTACAAATATGAACGACATATTTGCAAGTAACACCTAAAAATTGTAATTATGAAGTGAAAATTACAATTTTCGGTTTTTGGCCCATTTCCAGACGGATTGCTAGAGCCAAAACTGAAAATTACACATGTTCAAGCGAAGATATTTGTACTTTTTCAATGATAATTGTAATTATCCCTGTGAAAATTATAATTTTCCTATGATATTTGTAATTATCTCATTATATTTGTAATTATCAGGTTTTGGTGCTAGGAAGGCGTGGCAAATACTGATAATTATTAATTAACACAGTGGATTACCAGTATCTCTGTAAATTACACAGAACACGTGTTAATTTCAATTATAATTATCGTGATAATGGTAACTCTCAGTTTTGGCGCTAGTAGGCCGTCATATACTTAATCTGCTCACAGTGCCTGTGTTGCCATGCATTTTTTGTCTTATAAATATTTGCACTTGTACATTTTTGTATGCCATTCTTCTATGTTGTCATAACCCTACGCTAGCCCCACAACTCCCCAATTTTTAACGATACGTCTCCACCCCTCCATGCCTAGGCAGTGAGTTTAGTTTTAATGTTTTTTGGTGTTTAATAAAAGGACAACATTACGGAGTTGTTGAAGTTGTCGTTGACTCTTCTCCGCAGTATAGTGTGCATTATATATGAGCTAAAGAGATTAACTGATAGCTGCTAACTGCCCTGGGCGGTTGATCACCAGCAGTAGTTAAAGCTTCTCCTTCGATTCACGCAGGGGACACTACTACTACTAGCACTTCCGTTACATGAACTCTCTCTCTATCCGTTTTATAAACGATTGGCCACAGTTGATCGGTGTGATTACCGTTCACAGATCTAACGGCAAGTTTGGTTTGGAGTTTTTTCGTTAGCGTGGGGGTGAGGTCGCGAATGTGGCATCGGCGCTCAATATTGATCAACATGATTGTCGCTGTGGGACGGGGACCTCAGGGAGACATTACCTAGATGAACGATCGTTGTTAAATTAAGAGCCGCATTCTCCAGAGATTAGGTGGGAGAGAAAGAGAGAGAGAGAGAGAGAGAGAGAGAGAGAGAGGGAGAGAGAGAGAACGGGAGAGAGTGAGAGAAATGGAGGGAGAGATAGAGAGAGAAAGAGAGGGAGAAAGAGAGGGAGAGAGAGAGGGAGAGAAAGAGAGGGAGAGAGAGAGAAAGAGAGGGAGGGAGAGAAAGAGAGGGAGAGAGAGAGGGAGAGAGAGAGGGAGAGAAAGAGAGGGAGAGAGAGAGAAAGAGAGGGAGGGGGAGAAAGAGAGAGAGGGAGAGAGAGAGAAAGAGAGAGAGGGAGAGAAAGAGAGGGAGAAAGAGAGGGAGAGAGAGAGGGAGAGAGAGAGGGAGAGAAAGAGAGGGAGAGAGAGAGGGAGAGAAAGAGAGTGAGAGAGAGAGAAAGGGAGAGAAAGAGAGGGAGAAAGAGAGGGAGAGAGAGAGAAAGAGAGAGAGAGAAAGAGAGAGAGAGAGGGGGAGAAAGAGAGAGAGGGAGAGAGAGAAAAGGGAGAGAGAGAGAGAGAGAGAGAGAGAGAGAGAGAGAGAGAGAGAGAGAGAGAGAGAGAGAGAGAAAGGTAACTTGAAAAGACGGAGAGAGTTTGGGTGGGATAGCGGATGGGGGAGAGAGAAGTGTGTGCGTGTGTGTGTGTGTGTGCGTTCGTGTGTGTGGAAGAGAGAGAGACTGCACATTGACAAGGGTTTGAAGGACTTGCATGAGTGCAATTGGTACTCCTGCCATCTCAACCTTCTTTCTGGCACTGATGCACACACGCAGGCCGACGCACAAAGTAAAGAGAGAACAATGATGAGAAGATGAAGGTGGATATTGTTTTAGAGATGGGGGTAGTAACAGGAGAATTTGTTCTTCAAACCACTTTACCATAGAGCCTCGTTTTGATGATTTATCTTAGCTTTCCCCTCGTGGCCTGAAGCAAGCATCTCGGGTTGGAGGACTGGGATCACGTGACACAAAATGGCCCTCGCGAAAGGTGGACTGCTGGGTTCAGATGTTGCGGCTCAGCGTCACTTTCTCCTTCACAACGTGTATGAAGAGCAAGTCTAGGTTTTCAAGGATCTGGATCTATTCTTCTTCCATTCCTCCATCGTTGTGCTTACTTCATCTTTCGCATAATGCGTCGGCTAAGTTTAAATAAATTATAATAAGAAAAATAACAATCGCGTTTTAATACAACATTAGATACTTTTTCTCTCTCTCAAATCGAAGTGGCCGTGTTAATAAATCATGATCACTTCCTTCCACGCCATATACCCTTTAACACAAACGAACAAATAACATCTACCTCTCTTAAAGTTCAACCTTTTCGTTCTGATTCGTACGTGCGTGCCCGAATGACCTAAAACCGCAGTAGCGACCCCAAATGGTTTTGATGTCCTCTCAGTTCATAAGTTATTCCACCGAACAGACGTGCTCTTTTGAGAGCAAACTCGATACGCTACTTTAGATTGAAATTTAAAACCCAGTCACATTCCAAGTGTGGTCTCTCAAGTTATTTGTCTTTCTATTTAATTTTCTGCGCGTTAATACAGTCATCGAAGCCTCCGAAAATGGTCATCCGATGCGCAAGTTAACCGTTTAAAAGTTTTGACAGGTCTATTTTCTTCAGCGGAATTACTTCCGTGACTTTTGTCCCCACCGCCAGACAAACGCTGCCGTAGCCAAAAGCCGTAGGAGTCTAACATCTTATTTATTTATTTATTGGTAACCCAGCTGGGTAAAAATGAAGGCAGTTTCGGGAGGCGTCTAAACCTGCCACTTTCGCTAAAAATTGTGCGAACATCAAATTTAAATTCTATTTGCCAGTTTATGGACTACTTCCTTGTCTGGGCGGATCAAAACTTGATATTGGAAGGGAAAACGAAAGCGACTGGAAGTAAAATTTAGTGAAACATGTTATTTGAAGTTCCTGATTCCGATTATGCAAATTTTGTCCCAGCGGGCCTACTTTTGCGGGAAATGAGTTTATTTATGCTGTTTACGTCATACGATTTACGTATGTAAATTAACCCATGGAGTCATGTGATGCTATTTTGGTATGCCTACCTGTTTCGATAGAAAAAATGACTGCGATGGTGATATAACGGATGAAGCCCGAATTGCATTGTGGGGGATTTATTTAGACGGAGTTGTCATAGTTTTCTTTGCTGTTGCGCGAACTGTGTTTGAACTCCATGGGAGACGTATCTAATCATTCTGTCAGCGAGACGCAGCCCCAACGTTAACGTCCCCTCCTCATTCCACCCTGCCGCTGACAGTGCAAACTGAAAAAGGTGACGTGTATACAGAAGAAAGTGTTCAAAACGGATTTTTAAAGTTGTTGTTGTTAATGTTGTTGTTGTTGTTGTTGATGCTAACGACGACACCGACGTTGATGGTGATTACGATGATGACGATGGTGGTGGAGCTTGTGGTATTCTTCTTCTTCTTCTTCTTCTTCTTCTTCTTCTTCTTCTTCTTCTTCTTCTTCTTCTTCTTCTTCTTCTTCTTATGGCTATTGACGCCTAATCTAAACAAAGCCCTAGGCGTTTACAAAGTCAAAAATATACAACAAATCAACATACAAAACAAGAAAGAAGATAACGTTTTTACTGATAACCACAATCTGGTAATGATGACGACGACGACGATGGTAGTGATGATGATGCTGCTGCTGATGATGATGCTGATGATGATGAAGATGATGATGATGACAACAACTATTACAGCGATAGCAGTGATGACACATATATCTGCGACGACGACGACGACTATAATGACGAATCGGTGGTACCGAGAATCACTCCTATTCCTGAAGCAGTGGTGTGTATCGCTCAGACAGCCGGTCCAGTTGGCGATCAGCGTGCACCGCCCATGGGGCCTGGCTCAAGGGCATGCAACCCATCAAACGACAGACGTAGATGCAACTCTTTGTTTCGTCCCTTTGATGGCGCATCTCGTCAAGTCCTCACGGCTAGGGGCGGGGCATGTCAATATTAGACCGGTACTAATTTCTCTGGTGGCCCCCGCGTTTTTAGGCTCGGGCCATCATTCTCCTGCCTATAATTAACTGTCAACATGAGCTGCCCTTCAGGCCGCAGCCACCCGTCAGCCTCGCTGCACCGAGCCCTCGACCCTATCCATCTCACCACACCCCGGCCCCTTCGGAGGGCTGCAGGTTTATTACAAGTGAAAACTGTGTCAGAACTGCGGTTTTAATATTCACTAGTCCTATCTCACTGATTAAAAGAAGAGAGGGAGAGAGAGAGAGAGAGAGAGAGAGAGAGAGAGAGAGAGAGAGAGAGAGAGAGAGAGAGAGAGAGAGAGAGAGAGAGTGTGTGTGTGTGTGTGTGTGTGTGTGTGTTTTACATTGTAAATTATTTGCAATACCTTCCTTTCCTTTTTAGCCTTTGTGTTCCATTCTCCTCATGATATATAATATATTTTTGTTAAGTTCACAATTTCATAATACAGTTCTCTCAACCCCTCCCCCTCCCCGCTCCCCACTTCTCACCCCTACATCCCTCCCACATTTTTTTTGTTTTTTTGGTTGTATTTTTTAACATCGTCACTATCAGTCATTTGGTTCAATCGACATAATTATGACGTCAATTAGAACGGGTAGGCCTATTAGGGGACGGGGAGAGGGGAAGGAAAACATTTCCTGCGAAAAAAAAAATCTGGTTACCCTATTACATAATTTACATTCTTTCTTCATTTAGTATTCTTGTTTTGTGTGTTTCTTTGTGTGTGTCGTGTGTCTGCGTGTGTGCGTGCATTTGTATGCTGTCTAGTATTATATATAAAACATGAATGTATGATTAGATGAATGTTGGTATGTGCGCGCCTAGATACGCAGGGTATGCGCCTTACAAATGCTTATTATTATTAGTAGTATTAGTTTGTTTGGTTTTTTAAATTTTTTTTAACCTTATTGTCCCTTTTTCTATAGGGAAATTCTGGGCCGCCTCCCCTGGGGAAAGCGTAGTCGCAGCCTGTGGCGCGCCCAAACCCAACCTACATAACATTAGTTGTGATTTTGAAATTTTGCTGGGGAAGCAAACCGGAGTACCCGGAGAAAACCCCCGAGACATTGCCCGAGTCGAAAGTAAATAATATTCGGAGAAACATAACGCCCAGATGCGGGATCGATCTCACACCTGTCAGGCGCCATTGGTTTCTGGCTTGTGGACAATGCAAGTTAGTCCCGCCTTAGCCCACTTGGCCACAACGCTCGATTCTTCTTCTTCTTCTTCTTCTTCTTCTTCTTCTTCTTCTTCTTCTTCTTCTTCTTCTTATTATTATTCGTGGTCTTTGAATTTAAAAAAAATCAAAATTAAAGTCGGAAACTGTAGATACCATTGTCTTGTGCATGTTTGTTTGAATACTCTTACGTGAATTTCTAGAATCCAGTTCAGTTTACCTTTATGTTTAATTGAAAACAAGAAACAACCACAAGGATACTTTTTTGTTGTGTTGTTCTCCCAGGAAAATATTGGGTCCTTTTGTTGTTGTTAATGGGGCCTTGGGGACAAAGCCTTTAGTAAAACTGTCTCCCAGTGATCTGGGACTTTTTGTAAAGAGAAGACATCGTAGGCACAATACTTCTTAGTAGTTATGAAGGAAGCTTGTACAAGTTATTATTGAAGAAGAAGAAGAACAAGAACACGAAGAAAAGAACAAGAAAAAGAAGAAGACATTTTTATATTTTTTTTACATTGTTGCAGTTTTTTAAAATGTACTTATTAATGTGTTTATTTTCATTTAATTAATATTAGGTTTATTTTAATGTCTTAGTCACTTAGGTGCATATAGACAATAACCAGTAAATGAAAGAAGAAGAAGAAAAAGAAGAAACGGATGACGGGCCCAGTACACAAGTTCAAATTTAATTCAGACGTACAGCCTCGCCAATAGAAAACGGGACCCGCAATAATAATGATAGTGTTCCGCGCTTTTTTGGAATCTGGGCAATTCTAGAATAGGCCTGCTGTTACGTTGAAACGCGTACGAAAGTATGTCGGAAGCGTGTACGATAGATCTAATCGTTTCGTTTTGCAAAGTATTCAATAATAGAGTTTATTTACCTTTGATTTGAGTTTGCATTGTTGTTAGGAAAGGCTTTGTATAACGTTGATAATTTGCGTTAGTCGATATTATTTGAGAATCTTCTGGATATGCGTGTTTACTCTTGATAGAAACTTCCCGATACATGTCGAAGCAAGAGGTCGTTCTGGAAGATATAAAAATATGTATTGACGTAAGTCAGTGATGACGTTCTTTATTCGATTGGTGGCAGTGCGTCATTTCTACATTGTTCGAAATTCTTCCGGAAGAGAGAGAGGTTATTTAATCGTGTGCCGAGATTGTTGTAGAGAGTAAAGTTGTTGATAGTGATTTGGAAAGTTGCTGTGAAAGTTGTTGAGTTGAATTGAGAATTGTATGCAGTTGTTGATGTGTGCTGAATAAAAGTGGAAAACTTCATACGTCGACTTTGTGAATTGTATGCTGTTTGGACGGGCTGTGTGAATAAACGAATCTGAGTTACACAACTATCAGGAATTCAAGCATCGGGGCTGAATCAGATACTGATAGAAAACACCAACATCAAACAGAGTGTAACATTTTGGGGGCTCGTCCGGGATTCACGCCATAGCCAAGGGTTCAACTGCTATACTACAACAAGCGAGTCAACGTTACGAGAGGCAGTCATCGAGGGTAGCCGCCAACGAGTTGCGTCGAGAGGGGCCAACATACTGGGACTACATCACCGATAGGTTCGGGTTGACTGCAAGGGCGTGTAGTCGCTGAAGAGTTGCTTCGTGAGCGAACAACAGATCGGGACTACGTAGCTGCCGCAGGACTACGTCGAGGGACAGTCTCGGAGCTACATCGCCAGTGTTACAGAGAGCGGCGAGCGGACGTCGTGTCTACTTCAGCACAGGAGCGTATACATCAACACCAGCGTGGTGCAGCGTCGCATACGACGAGGACAGCGGGGCCTGCGTCAGCGAAGGCGACTAGTGGAAAGCATCAGCGCTACTGCAGAAAGCGTGCTGTTCTAGAACAGTCTAGAAAGGTACAGCACAGTCAAGAACTTTCAAGAAAAAGAACTTTCCAGAAAAGAACCTTCTAGAAAAGAACTTTCCAGAAGCATCAAGATGGCTGACCTCTGGCAGAAAGGGGTTGAACTAAATCTAAAAGGCAAGCAGCTGACGGAGTATGTCAAGTCTCAGGAGAGAATACGAGAAAGAGAATTGGAAGAGAAGCGTCTAGAAAAAGAAATAGAATTAGAACAGAAGCGTCTAGAATTAGAGGAGCAGCGACGCCGAGAAGATAAGGAAGAACAGCGTCAACGGGAAGAAAAAGAAGAGCAACGTCGTCGAGAAGACAGAGAGCTCGAAGCGCAGCGTCGCCAAGAAGAAAGAGAGGAAAGAGAGGCTGAGCGTCAGTACCAACTAGAGTTGGCGCGCATCCAGCAACAGCAGCGTGCGCCACAAGTTATCAGTGACTTCAAGGCTCCAAAATTGCCAGTGTTCGTCGACGAAAAGGACCAGATCGACAGCTATCTGGCGAGGTTTGAAAGGTTCGCCGAAAGCGCTAAATGGCAACATCAAGACTGGGCGATCATACTCAGCGCACTACTGACGGGAAAGGCGCTCGATGTCTACAGTAGACTGTCGAATAATGACGCCAAAGACTACGACGTTTTGAAAGCGGCCCTATTGCAGTGCTACAACTTTACAGAGAAGGGCTACCGTCAACGCTTTCGTGAATGCCGGCCTTTGTCAGACGAGACACCAAAACAATTTGTGGAGCGCCTGTCATCATATCTACACAAGTGGGTGGAATTATCAGGCAAAGGGAAGACTTACGAGAGTCTCCATGAGCTGATCGTGAGGGAACAATTACTCAACGCCTGCCCTAAGGACCTCGCGATCCACTTGGAAATACAAAAGTTGCAGACGCTAAAAGACGTTGCTGAGGCTGCTGAAAGATATCTCATCGCTCATGAGAAAACGTTGGGGCCACCCAGCGCGACGAAACACTTTCAGAAGACGGCAAGACATGGGAACCAGATCCAGGGGAGCCAGACGAGCCAGAGACACACTGACTCCACGCCTCCTCCCAGGGAAGGGCATTCAAGAGGCTGTTTCACCTGCAACGCTACAGACCACAGAGCGGCTAACTGTCCTCAAAACAAAAGTAGCGGACAGCGGGGCAGTACGGACAATGCAGCGATGGGCAACCGACAGAGACGTTTCTCCAATCAACGGCAAACCAGTAGATCTGCCCATCAAGTGTGCGGCGGGAGCGTCATTCTTCCGAGTGAGACCAAGCGCACAGCTACCCCTGCGGACGTGCAAGAGTGCATGACTGATGGCCAACTCCTCCTTGCCAACGGGAAATCCATCCCCGTCGTCGCCAGCGCAGCTATGACCGTCCAGAACATGCCTGTTTCCAAGGGACGCGTCGGAAATCATGAAGTGACTGTCCTAAGAGACTCTGGCTGCAGTGGGGTCATCGTCAAAGAAGACCTAATCGCTAAAGAACAGTTCACTGGCGATTTTAAATGGACACTTATGGCCGACAGCAAATGTGTGAAAGCGCCAGTTGCAAAAATTCATGTCAACACCCCTTTCTACATAGGCGAAGTCGAAGCGGTTTGCCTGAAGAAGCCGCTGTATGATTTGATGATCGGGAATATCGACGGCGCGAGACGACCCGACGACCCCGATCCAGAGTGGAGTCCTGCCTCAACTCAACACGTCGAAGTTGTGGAGGAGGATCCATTGCCGTTTCCCGATGGAGACCTTACAGAGCTGCTACGGGACAATGTGGTTACTCCGGCTCAGCCCTGCCGACCAGAGATCGTCGGTGCTGTTACTACCAGGGCCCAGGCCAAGAGAGACAAGACGTCTACGCCACTGAAGGTCGCCGACAACTCTAAAGCTGCCATCGTGGACAGAGATAAGCTGATCCAGCTCCAGGAAGCTGACAGCACTTTAAACAAGTACAGGAACCGCCAAGACCACGTGACCAAAGGCAGTGGTACGGTCTATTTTGAGGTGAAGGCCAAGATCCTGTATCGAATCTTCCAACACCCGAGGGTCAACGGAGGGAAACCACTACGTCAAGTCTTGGTACCGTTACCCCTAAGGCGCCAGGTGATGGAAGTAGCGCATGACTCAATCATGGGAGGTCACCTAGGCATCAAGAAGACGTCAGACAGAATCCAGGCGGTGTTCTACTGGCCAGGACTTCATGCGGACGTCAGCCGTTTCTGCCGATCATGTGACATTTGCCAGAAAACCATACCTCGAGGAAGGGTCCCGAAAGTGCCTATGCAAAGGATGCCTTTGATCGACCGACCTTTCAAGAGGGTGGCCTTAGACTTAATCGGCGAAATAAGACCTCCGAGTGAAGAAGGTCATCGGTGGGTACTGACTTTAGTGGACTATGCGACTCGGTACCCAGAAGCAGTGCCTCTGAAGAAGATTGACACTGAAACTGTTGCAGAGGCGCTGGTGGACATGTTCAGTAGACTTGGAGTGCCTGAAGAAATTCTGACAGACCTCGGGACACAGTTCGTCTCTGACTGTATGAAGGAGGTCAACAGACTGCTGAGCATCCGGCATTTGACTACGACACCCTACCATCCAATGTGCAACGGGCTCGTCGAAAAGTTCAATGCTACGCTGAAGTCCACCCTGAAGAAACTGTGCAGCGAGCAGCCCAGACAATGGCATCGCTACATCAACGCCCTACTTTTCGCCTACAGAGAAGTACCGCAGGGGTCCACCGGCTTTTCTCCGTTCGAGCTGCTGTACGGAAGAACCATCCGAGGGCTGATGCACATCCTGAAAGAACTGTGGACGAAAGAAGTAGACACCCCAGAGGTGAAGAACAGTTACCAGTACGTGTTTGAGCTACGAGAGAAGCTGGAGCAGACTCTCGAGATAGCCAGAGAAAACCTGAAGAAGTCCCAGGACTGTGGAAAGCACTACTATGATCGTAGGGCTGTGAACAGGAAGTTTAAACCTGGCAACAAAGTGCTGGTGCTGCTACCTACTGATCATAATAAGTTGCTGATGCAGTGGAAAGGCCCGTACGAAGTGGAGACCGTGGTGGGGATCAATGACTACAAGGTGAAGGTCGGCCAGCATTCCAAGATATACCACGCCAACCTCCTTAAGCTGTACGTGGAAAGGCTATCAGCGACTGTGCACGCAGCCACAGCAGCTGTGACCGACAACAGCTTTGACAGCGAAGAACTTCTGGAACTGGGAGACTTCCACAGCAAAGAAGGCATCGATGATGTTAAGATAGGACCAAGCTTGACGGAAGGTCAAAAGAGGGAGCTCAAGGACCTTATGGGCGAATTTCCCCATAGCTTCAGTGATGTCCCAGGCTCTACGACTTTGGTCGAACATGAAGTCCACACCCAGACCTGGAAGGAGCATCTGCAGACCTTGAGGGAGCTGTTCCACCGTCCCGCAGAAGCCAACCTGACCGTGAGACCCAGCGAATGCATTCTGGGAGCTGACAACGTCGACTGCGTCGGACATCCGACGGAAGAGGAAGACAACGGAGGATGCACTGACTCCAGGAAAACCCACGTGATCGTCGTCTTTGACCCTGGGCCGATGACAACCGCAACTGACGAGGGCGACGTTTCCTTGCGGATGAAAGATCATTGACTGTGTGGACGAACTAAGAATATTGGTAATGACAGACTTGAAAATGAAAAACGTTGACTGGGTAAATGATCTGTGAACATTGACAGTATCCAGAAAGACTTGCAGATGAGAAACTTTGACTCTGTGTGAATGAACTGTGAACATTGACAATATCCAGGCAGATTTGAAGATGAAAACCATTGACTCTGTGTGAATGAGCTGAGAACAGTGACAGTGTTCAGACAATCTGAAATAAGTTTTAATTCTGAACTTTGTTTGTGCATTACGTTTCAACGTTGTTGAAAGAAATTGGGTAAATTTCTTCTTGAGTGGGGGGTTATGTTACGTTGAAACGCGTACGAAAGTATGTCGGAAGCGTGTACGATAGATCTAATCGTTTCGTTTTGCAAAGTATTCAATAATAGAGTTTATTTACCTTTGATTTGAGTTTGCATTGTTGTTAGGAAAGGCTCTGTATAACGTTGATAATTTGCGTTAGTCGATATTATTTGAGAATCTTCTGGATATGCGTGTTTACTCTTGATAGAAACTTCCCGATACATGTCGAAGCAAGAGGTCGTTCTGGAAGATATAAAAATATGTATTGACGTAAGTCAGTGATGACGTTCTTTATTCGATTGGTGGCAGTGCGTCATTTCTACATTGTTCGAAATTCTTCCGGAAGAGAGAGAGGTTATTTAATCGTGTGCCGAGATTGTTGTAGAGAGTAAAGTTGTTGATAGTGATTTGGAAAGTTGCTGTGAAAGTTGTTGAGTTGAATTGAGAATTGTATGCAGTTGTTGATGTGTGCTGAATAAAAGTGGAAAACTTCATACGTCGACTTTGTGAATTGTATGCTGTTTGGACGGGCTGTGTGAATAAACGAATCTGAGTTACACAACTATCAGGAATTCAAGCATCGGGGCTGAATCAGATACTGATAGAAAACACCAACATCAAACAGAGTGTAACACCTGCGCAATTCTAGAATTGGCCTGCCCATTTTTGGAATTCCAACATTGGTTAGGGTTCGGGTTCGGGTTAGGGTTTGGGTTAGGGTTACGGAAAGGTTTAGGGTCCCTAACCCTAATCCTAGCGGGCCAATGTTGGAATTTAAAAAATAGGTAGCCCCTTCTATAATACTACTAATTCCAAACGCGGAACAATAGCATCTAGAGTACAGACCTGAAAAAAACTCCATCGAAAAAGTTTTGATGGAATGAACATTGAAATGTAACGTCTACACCCACCATTGGCGATATGGCAGACGGGAATAACCATCCCAGGTAACAAGGGGTAGGGATCTAAAGCAACACTGAACCGCCAGAGCAATCATAATGCTAAGATAGACAGGGGAAAAAAGCCACTTTTATCTTGGCCACCGCGGGTATTCGAACATGGTTCATCGTATGAGGGGCGAACGCTGAGCCACTGAGGGACGGCCATGGGAGAAAGTATTAGGTAGGATGGTATATGGCTTAGGGTTAGGGTTAGGGTTAGGGTTAGGGTTTTTAAGTGCGTGTGTAGGACAAAACCCCAATGAATCTGTAAGCATTTGTATTTGTGTAATGTCAGCGTTAGTTTGTAAGAGTTGTCCTTTTGTTTGCATGCTATTGTCTGTTCAGCAGCGACACAAATGGATGTTCATAAAGATCGTAACCCAGACTGCAACCTTAGAATTTAGAAATAGGTTCGCTTAGGAATTGTCTGTCCAAAAGATAGGTTTCTTCGCATTTCTGTTGTCGGCCAGCCAATTTGTGGACGTTTGTTTCGCATGAAGATGCTTTACCTCTGGACATCACTCAAGCATCTTCGTATGCGGCTATAGTAAATCAGACACTGGATTTTCAGCAAGCCTAGCTAATACAATGATGAGCTGAGAATTAAACGAAATGGCCATTTGGACCTAGGGCACAAATCCATAAACATAAACCACGGGCAGCAAAGAAGGGGAAATAAATCTTTCCTATTTTTGACCTTTAACCCAGGAGGATAGCTTCCAATAAGAACGCTATCCTTTAACTCCTGTCCTACTTTAACAGGCGAGGCAACCACAACCTAAAGTATTTTGCCTCCCTAATAAATGGAGATTTGTTGAACTGAATTGTAGCTATAATAATAATAATAATTATTATTATTGAGGATTTTTATAGCGCACTTATCTCGTCGTACTTGACCAGACTCTAGGCGCTGGCCGATACAGGATCTA
This sequence comes from Oncomelania hupensis, assembly GCA_036898135.1. Lineage (NCBI taxonomy): Eukaryota > Metazoa > Mollusca > Gastropoda > Littorinimorpha > Pomatiopsidae > Oncomelania > Oncomelania hupensis. The sequence goes on from CM072515.1 coordinate 74,177,386, forward strand.
ACTCAAACCGCCCGAGACGCCCACCCGCATGGGCGCATGGTCTGACGCCCGGACAACTGAGCACTATCCTGGCCAGCCAGGGATGGGGGAGAAGGACCATGTGCATGCGGGTGTGTTCTTGTTACCGGCACTCATCCGTCTAGGACATGAGCCTCAGGATCTTTAAAGTCCGTAATGATGGAATGTATGCGACACATAGACTAGCCCTCGGTTTATACTCTCTGATGAAATGTATGCGACACACAGACTAGACCTCGGTTTATACTCTCATCCGAAGGAATAGGAAACGGGAGTAAAGTGTCTTTCCCAGGGACACAACACAATGGCCCGGACAGTTTATTACTAGTCTGTTTTCATGCAACCTGCTCCAGCGATGTTCCATGGTTGTGCTCACTGCCGCTCGTTTATCGTGCTGCGTTTAATCGTCAACGTCCAGTCCAATGTGAGTTAAATAACCTAACATTCATCAGCGTCAGGACCAATACGGGTTAAATATCGGAGCAATGACGTACGCGCCATGCCCTGCAGCGCGTGCGGTGCTGAAGACAGCAGCCGGCGGCCCAGAAGTCTGATGTGGATTTACCAGCTTGCACGCGAGAAAGTGGAAGAGGATATGAGTATACTGTCCTTATAAAACTGGCCTCCAGAAAGTATGGTTCTTGTTTAAAACAACAACTACAAATCTATGCTGCACTGTTGATATTACTTTTTTTTCTGCACAGAAATGACTGACGTCGTTATAAGGATGGGGTGTGGGAACAATGCCAGCGTGAAGGGAAGAATCAAGTGATTGATTGATTGATTTATTGATTGGGTAGATTAACGTCCCCGGACACATGGAGCGTATAGGGGACACTAATTATAAAGGGACACGAAGTGGGTGGAATAAGCATCGCCTTAAATAGTACTCTCCCTCCTCCTACTTCCAAATCTCCTCCTGCTTCACCGGATCCTCTTTACCCGTACCCCTCTTCCTCCTCCTCCTCCTCCTCTTGTTGTTCTTCTGTTGCCTTCTTCTTCTTCTTCTTCTTCTTCTTCTTCTTCTTCTTCTTCTTCTTCTTCTTCTTCGTCTTCTTCTTCTTCTTCTTCTTCTTCTTCTTCTTCTTCTTCTTCTTCTTCTTCTTCTTCTTCTTCTTCTTCTTCTTCTTCTTCTTCTTCTTCTTCTTCTGTTGCCTTCTTCTTCTTCTTCTTCTTCTTCTTCTTCTTCTTCTTCTTCTTCTTCTTCTTCTTCTTCGTCTTCTTCTTCTTCTTCTTCTTCTTCTTCTTCTTCTTCTTCTTCTTCTTCTTCTTCTTCTTCTTCTTCTTCTGTTGCCTTCTTGTTCTTATTGTTTTTATTCTTGTTATTCTTGTTTTGGTTCTGGTTCTTCTTCTTGCTATTCTTGTTATCCACGTTCCTTTTCGTTCTTGCTTTTGTTCTTGTTCTTGTTATTCTTGTTTTTGTGCTTGTTGTTCTTGTTCTTCTTCTTGTTTGTGTTCTTGTTCTTCTTGTTCTTTATTTTCTTATTTTTCTAGTTCTTGTTGTTGTTGTTGTTCTCTTCTTCTTTTTGTTCTTCTGTTGCTGTCTTCTTCTTGTTCTTGTTCTTCTTGTTCTTGTTCTTCTTCTTCTCCTCCTCCTCCTCCTCCTCCTCCTCCTCTTCCTCCTCCTTCTTCTTCTTCTTCTTCTTCTTCTTCTTCTTCTTCTTCTTCTTCTTCTTCTTCTTCTTCTTCTTCTTCTTCTTCTTCATGAATATGGTGTCTCAGGTACGAGGTTGAACGTAAATGACTATAAACACATACATCCATTTCAAACGTGGCAAGTTTGGGTGTGTTTTACTATGGGTGTGTTACTGTAGGTCTAAAAACCAATACAATTTTGTTCAATGATGGAAAACTAGTAAATTTGAAAGAAATCTAATACTGACAGTACAGTAATACATAAACACGTTGTGTTTGTTTACAGCCTCTGATAATGAAAGCCGCGACCCTGCAATATACATGTATGAGAAAAAAATGCCATTCAAATGTATTTCAAACAGAATTTTGATATGCTTGCTTTATTTATTTTAACCGAACGAGCGACGGAAAGATGGACTTGGATGAACCGACCGACATACTGTTCGTTCTGTTTCCAGTCCAAAACAACGTATTTTCATGTTAGGTTCAGAATACAAACAAGCAGTATTATATTTGTTAAAGTTGAGTACCAGTACACCAAGTGTATGGATGGGCGTACCGTAAATAAAACAATTCTTGTCTAACTTTTTATGGTCAATATTAATAAATGATTTAACCTAGTTGAACACTCTGAAGATTACATTGGCATATATAATATTATTATATGCATCAGAGATAATGATTTGTGTGTGTGTACGTGTGTGTGTGTACGTAATGTGTGTTTATGCGTTTGTTTGTTTGTGTGATGTGTGTGTGTGTGTGTGTTAAATATATCATGGCAGACAGCTCTCTCTCAGAGAGCATAAAACGTTATGTTCTGTATTCTTTCGCAATCCCAAAAACGGGTTACGTTTTTGAATGGAAACTTGATCTTTATTTTCCTGATGGGATTCTAAGGAGTCTTTGGGATTTTGATGCTCTTTTTATGTTTCTTGCTTGGAAGAAAGAAGAAGGAAAAAAAACGAAAAGTAAATAGGATTGTCATCCCATCGGCGTTGGAAGCTTCATCCTCGGCAAATCTGCTACTCTTGCCCACAAAAGCAAGAGCTCATTGATAATAACATAACCATAGGCCACAACGCGGGAAAACTCGTTTGAAAAAACAGAAAGGAAATATGGCTGTCGTCACAGAGACCCCGGATAAAACGCATGGAATAATACATCATCAAACAAATCAACACACCTCTCCCGTACCCCTTCCCGCCCCCCCTCCCTCCCCTCCCCTCGAACATTCTCCCTTGAAGACAAAAGCGAAAGTAGGAAATTGAAAGGGGCAAAATAACGATCAAAACCATTTGCAGATTGCGATGTTTATCGATCGTGCTGGTCATATGATGTTTGTTGAATGTAACGATGTTTAGCCAAGCAGCAGAGGACAAAATGGCTGTTGATGTTAACTATTGAATATTGTTCATGCGCGTTCAACCTTGCTGGGTCTTAACACAAATGATACTGCTCCTTGCTCTGCCATAGCAGCGATACTTGCCTGTGTGTTTTCGTTGTAGTCCGTTTCCACTGTGTTCTTTTGGGTCCGTAGCAAGTGAGTGAAGTGGTGGTGATGATGGTGTTGCTAGTGGCTCTCTTCTTTATCTGCGTTTTCTTCGTTGTCGTTGTCGTTGTTATCATCTTTTTTCTACTCCTCTTTTGTTACTTATTATTCTTTCACAATCTCACCGTCTTCCTCCCCCCTCCCATTCCTTATCTTTCTCTGCTCCCGACAAGATAATAATCATACAAGATAATAATCATACAAGATAATAATCATACAAGATAACAATCATACAAGATAATAATCATACAAGATAATAATCATACCGTTGCACGGTTGTTATTTTTATCAATTGTTGATCCAGCCCCGATGCTTGAATCTTGATAAGTGTAACTCAGATTCGTTTATCCGCGCAACCAGTTCACTCAGCAACAAGGCAGGAGTCGTCGTATGACGTTTTCCAACTTTATTCATCAAACATCAACAACTGCATACAAGATCGCTTTCCGAAAATCACTTCAAAGTTCATCATCAAAACTCATCTCTATCAATCCCTTTTTTAACTTTCTTTCACTTTTTTTTTCAAGACGACATAGTGCACCGCTAATATAGTTCCTCTATAATCGAGAGAAAGTTCGAACATTCCAGCGTGACGCATTTACAGCCAATCAGAAATAAAAACTCGTCACCGGAATTATGCACTGTCTTACGCCATATATCTTTATTTAAGTTAGAAGAATCTCTTAGCTATTACTGGATTTATCCACATGTTTCGATCGATAGGAAACAATTTTTAGAAAATTCTCCAATAATATCGACCAACGAAAATTATCGACATTATACAAAGCTTCTTCTAACAACAACGCAAAATCAAATCAAAGGTAAATGCACTCTGTTATTGCATGCATGCTTTGCAAAACAAAACGATCGGATCTATCGTGCGCGTCTCAAACGTAACACATACAAGATAATAATCTTACAAGATAAAATAAAATATATTTTCGGGGAAGGTTGAGGGAAAGGTGATTTGGGGAGGATGCGAAGCGCGACAGACAGAGAGACAAAGACAGACAGAGACAGACAGAGAACAATTGCCACAAGAGGAAATTTAATTAGATGTGGACCTTAAAAATTGATTCCAAAACTGATTCAGAATGTTTCAGGGAGTGTTGTGAAACGTTGAGCTACCAAACAAGTGAACGTCTCACTCAGCTTCAGGCAAGAAGACATAAGTACTGGGGAATGAGTACAAGTGAAATAAATATTACGGAATAATCGGGTCATTTGCACCATTTTATTCTGTCTTTTTTGTCATTTGTGCACATAATTGTAAATAGTCTATTTCGGGCTTTTTTTGGTAATTTATGTACATAGTTGTAAATAGTCTGTACCTTTACTGTTCCGTCTTTGGTGTATTGTAGCAAAAGCGATGTTTTATCGAGCGCATGTATTTATATGTAATGACTATGTAAAGCCTGGTGAGTCTGGTCATAGGCTGGAGTACCCGCTATATAAAAATCCGTTATTATTATTATTATTATTATTATTATTATTATTATTATTATTATTATTATTATTATTTAGAGTTTTGAGAAATTGTTTGATTTTTGTTTCGTCACTCATAAGCGAGCGAGATTCGGGTTGTCTTCTCGGCAAAAGCGCGGCAGCTGCATGAGCGGCGCAACCCAGGACAAGGGGGAAAATGGGGGTGGGGAGGACCTATAGTGCATGCTGGGTGTATCGGTGTTGCCGACACTCACCCGTCTAGGACATGAGCGTCAGGATCTTTAAAGTCCGTTCTGTGCAATGCGTGCATGCACAGACTAGACCTCGGTTTATACTCTCCTCCGAAGGAAAAACAAACAGAAGAGAGGATGAGGAGGAAGGAGGAAGATGAGGAGGAAAGTGGTGAGGAAGGGAGGAGAAAAAAGAAGAAAAAAAAGGAGGAGGAAAAGATAAAGAAGGACCACATGAGAAGGAAGAGGAGGGAGATAGATGAAGGAAAGAAGAAGTATAGAAGTACAGAGAGAGAAAGAGAGAGAGAGAGAGAGAGAGAGAGAGAGAGAGAGAGAGAGAGAGAGAGAGAGAGAGAGCAGGAAAGAAGAAGTATAGAAGTACCGAGAGAGTGTAGCTCAGATTCGTTTATTCACGCAACCCGCTCAATCAGCATACAAGTCACAAAGTCGACGTATGAAGTTTTCCACTTTTATTCAGCACACATCAACAACTGCATACAATCGCTCAATCGCCTTTCCACTCTCAAGTTTTACTTTCCAACTCACTATCAACAACTCTCTCCTACCCACACACAGGGCATCCATTTTATAATTTTTTCTCTTATTCGAGGTGACGACAGGACGTTCTAGAAATGACGCATTACAACCAACCAATCAGAATTAAAGATCGTCATCACTGACTTACGTCATACATATTTCTTCTGCCTCCGGGAATGCTCTCATACTTCGATATCCATCGGGAAGTTTCCATCGATAGTAAACACTGAAATCTAGAGAATTCTCCAATAATATCGACCAACGGAAATTATCAACGTTATACAAAACCTCTCCTAACAACAATGCAAACTCAAATCAAAGGTAAATAAACTCCATTATTGAATACTTTGCAAAACGAAACGATTAGATCTATCGTGCGCGTTTCAGACATACTACCAATCGTGTTTCAACGTAACATAACCCCCCACTCAAGAAGAAATTTACCTAATTTCTTTCAACAACGTTGAAACGTAATGCACAAACAAAGTACAGAATTAAGACTTATTTCAGCCTGTCTGAACACTATCAACGTTCTCACTTCATTCACACAGAGTCAATGTTCTTCCATCCGCGAGTCTATCTGGATACTGTCAATGTTCACAGTTTATCTACATAGTCAATGTTTTTTCATCCGCAAGGAAACGACGCCCTCGTCAGTTGCGGTTGTCATCGGCCCAGGGTCAAAGACGATGATCACGTGGGCTTTCCTGGAGTCAGTGCATTCTCCGTTGTATCCTTCTTCCGTCGGATGTCCGACGCAGTTGACGTTGTCAGCTCCCAGAATGCACTTGCTGGGTCTCACGGTCAGGTTGGCTTCTGCGAGACGGTGGAACAGCTCCCTCAAGGTCTGCAGATGCTCCTTCCAGGTCTGGGTGTGGACTTCATGTTCGACCAAAGTCGTAGAGCCTGGGACATCATTGAAGTTATGGGGAATATCGCCCATAAGGTCCTTGAGCTCCAACTTTTGACCTTCCGTCAAGCTCGGTCCTAGCTTAACATCATTGATGCCTTCTTTGCTGTGGAAGTCTCCTAGTTCCAACAGTTCCTCGCTGTCAAAGCTGTCGTCGATCACAGCTGCTGTTGCTGCGCGTACAGTCTCTGACGGCCTTTCCACGTACAGCTTAAGGAGGTTGGCGTGGTATATCTTGGAATGCTGGCCGACCTTCACCTTGTAGTCGTTGATCCCCACCACGGTCTCCACTTCGTACGGGCCTTTCCACTGCATCAGCAACTTATTATGATCAGTAGGTAGCAGCACCAGCACTTTGTTGCCAGGTTTGAACTTCCTGTTCACAGCCCTACGATCATAGTAGTGCTTTCCACAGTCCTGGGACTTCTTCAGGTTTTCTCTGGCTATCTCGAGAGTCTGCTCCAGCTTCTCCCGTAGCTCAAACACGTACTGGTAGCTGTTCTTCACCTCTGGGGTCTCTACTTCTTTCGTCCACAGTTCTTTCATGATGTGCATCGGCCCTCTGATGGTTATTCCGTACAGCAGCTCGAACGGAGAAAAGCCGGTGGACTCCTGCGGTACTTCTCTGTAGGCGAAAAGTAGGGCGTTGATGTAGCGATGCCATTGTCTGGGCTGCTCGCTGCACAGTTTCTTCAGGGTGGACTTCAGCGTAGCATTGAACTTTTCGACGAGCCCGTTGCACATTGGATGGTAGGGTGTCGTAGTTAAATGCCGGATGCTCAGCAGTCTGTTGACCTCCTTCATGCAGTCAGAGACGAACTGCGCCCCGAGGTCTGTCAGAATTTCTTCAGGCACTCCAAGCCTACTGAACATGTCCACCAGTGCCTCTGCTACAGTTTCAGTGTCAACCTTCTTCAGTGGCACTGCTTCTGGGTACCGAGTCGCATAGTCCACTAAAGTCAGTACCCACCGATGACCTTCTTCACTCGGAGGTCTTATTTCGCCGATTAAGTCTAAGGCCACCCTCTTGAAAGGTCGGTCAATCAGAGGCATTTTCTGCATAGGCACTTTCGGGACCCTTCCTCGAGGTATGGTCTTCTGGCAAATGTCACATGATCGGCAGAAACGGCTGACGTCCGCATGAAGTCCTGGCCAGTAGAACACCGCCTGGATTCTATCCGACGTCTTCTTGATACCCAGGTGACCTCCCATGATTGAGTCATGCGCTACTTCCATCACCTGGCGCCTTAGGGGTAACGGTACCAAGACTTGACGTAGTGGTTTCCCTCCGTTGACCCTCGGGTGCTGGAAGATTCGGTACAGGATCTTGGCCTTCACCTCAAAATAGACCGTACCACTGCCTTTGGTCACGTGGTCTTGGCGGTTCCTGTACTTGTTTAAAGTACTATCAGCTTCCTGGAGCTGGATCAGCTTATCTCTGTCCACGATGGCAGCTTTAGAGTTGTCGGCGACTTTCAGTGGCGTAGACGTCTTGTCTCTCTTGGCCTGGGCCCTGGTAGTAACAGCACCGACGATCTCTGGTCGGCAGGGCTGAGCCGGAGTAACCACATTGTCCCGTAGGCAAACTTGTTTTTTCCAACCTAGTTCCAGTCATTCGCCCAAAAAGGCAATCACCGAAGTCGAACGAAGCTCTCCGATGTGTTACGAAATGATGCTTGCATGACTACGACTAGCTGACATTAAAAATGATCGCTGTTGCTTCTAATTCTGTTCGATTTACATAGATTTAGCATTTCGCAACGGTATACTTTGTTAATATGAGCATAATTATTATCGACCATATTTAATAGTTGCGTTTTTTTATTTGCTTTTTGTTAGTTCTCAGCAGTAAAGGCTAATAATAGCATTGCCCATTTCCTGCCTAGAACCAAGTAGACACTGTTATACAGTATACATAGGCTTAATCTACATTATTATATTATAAGTCAGTCTCCGCGCAGCGAAGAAGCTCACTAGCTGAATATAATTATTAGACCGGATTGTTTGTTTTATACGTAAATAAATGTATAAACTATATCTATTGTAATTAATTATATTTAGGCCTGTACTTTATAATATTCGAATCTTGAAATTTCCGGAGAAGGACGAATAGGATAAGCGAATTTTTTTTAATAACTCCAGATCAGAGTTAAATTAATAGTTAGTTATTCATTGCTTACAGGGTCCAGCGGACTGCAAAGAGTCGAATCAGAACCACAAAATCAAGACAACTCGTGATCAGAGTTAAATTAAAAGCTTATTAGTTATTCATTGCTTACAGAGTCCAGCGGACTGCAAAGAGCCGAATCAGGACCACAAAATCGAGACCACAACTTAGCAAGTAGTAGTAGTAGTAGTAGTAGTAGTAGTAGTAGTAGTAGTAGTAGTAGTAGTAGTAGTATAGTTATTTAGTTAAATCTTTAATTTATTTATTTGTTTTGTTTGTGTGTTGTTATTATTATTATTATTATTATTATTATTATTATTATTATTATTATTATTATTATTATTACTATTATTATTATTATTATTATTATTATTATTGTTTGTTTCTTTTTATTATTATTATTATTATTATTATTATTATTATTATTATTATTATTATTATTATTATTATTATTATTATTATTCATACTTTAAAAAAAAAAAAGAATAGTGTGCTGCTGTCCGTGCTCAATGGTGTAAATATGGTCAGTGACGTTTTGTTTGTTTTTGCTGAAGTTGGGTGTAACCCGAAATATTCAGATGATGTTACTGGTTATTTTTTCTTATAGATTTAACAAAGTTTTAAGATGATTTATAAATTTCTGCCCGCCACGCAACATTTTTTAAATACTTGTTTCTCATTAAAATACATGTAATTGAAATACATATAACAAATTTACTGTATCAGTTAAAAAGAATAATATTAGTTAAATAAATAACTGCTTTGGTGCTTGCAATAAAAATATCACTGTTTTTTTGAGACCATTATAAACTTGCTTTGCCTTGTTGTGCTGAAGTGACATCAACGTCTCCATAGCGCTTTGAAGTTTTGTCATGGTTTTATTGTTGATATAGATGTGAAATCGTTGTATGTGTGCGTTATGTGTTATGTATTACTTTTACTCCTTATTACTAATTGTGTCAGTATATTATTCATCATAAAATAATAATAATAATAATAATAATAATAATAATAAAAATAATAATAATAATAATAATAATAATAATAATAATAATAACTGCTTCAAAATGCAAATCTCGACTTGAGCTTGAAGCGGTGCAGATCGAAATATAATTAGATCTAGCAGCGGCTATTTTTATGCACGCATGTTTCACCACAGGCTCTGAAGTCTTTCCTTTTGTCTTTGTAAACTCCTAAATACGTACGTAGTATAGTATGTAATTGAGTCCTACGAAAGACGAGACTTCCAAGCCTGTGGTTTCACGTAGTCCTGCCAGCATTCGTTCGTAAAACATCGGATAGCTTCGCTCGACTCGGAGAGCTTCGTTCGACTTCGGTAATTGCCTTTTTCGGGAAAGTGACTGGAACTAGGTTGGAAAAAACAAGTTCGCGTCCCGTAGCAGCTCTGAAAGGTCTCCATCGGGAAATGGCAGTGGATCCTCCTCCACAACTTCGACGCGTTGGGTTGAGGCAGGACTCCACTCTGGATCGGGGTCGTCGGGTCGTCTCGCGCCGTCGATATTCCCGATCATCAAATCATACAGCGGCTTCTTCAGGCAAACCGCTTCGACTTCGCCTATGTAGAAAGGTGTGCTGACTTGAATTTTTGCAACTGGCGCTTTCACACATTTGCTGTCGGCCATAAGTGTCCATTTTGAATCGCCAGTGAACTGTTCTTTAGCGATTAGATCTTCTCTGACGATGACCCCACTGCAGCCAGAGTCTCTTAAAACAGTCACTTCATGATTTCCGACGCGTCCCTTGGAAACAGGCATGTTCTGTACGGTCACAGCTGCGCTAGCGACGACGGGGATGGATTTCCCGTTGGCAAGGAGGAGTTGGCCATCAGTCATGCACTCTTGCACGTCCGCAGGGGTAGCTGTGCGCTTGGTCTCACTCGGAAGAATGACGCTCCCGCCGCACACCTGATGGTTAGATCTACTGGTTTGCCGTTGATTGGAGAACCGCCTCTGCCGGTTGCCCGCCGCTGCATTGTCCGTACTGCTCCGCTGCCCGCTACTTTTGTTTTGAGGACAGTTAGCCGCTCTGTGGTCTGTAGCGTTGCAAGTGAAACAGCCTCTTGAATGCCCTTCCCTGGGAGGTGGCGTGGAGTCCGTCTGTTTCTGGTTCGTCTGGCTCCCCTGGATCTGGTTCACATGGTTTCCAGACTTCTGAAAATGTTTCGTCGCGCTGGGTGGCCCCAGGGTCTTCCCATGAGCGATGAGATATCTTTCAGCAGCCTCAGTCACATCTTTAAGCGTCTGCAGCTTTTGTTCTTCTAAGTGGGTCGCTAGGTCCTTGTGACAGGCATTGAGAAATTGTTCTTTCACGATCAGGTCATGGAGACTGTCGTAAGACTTCGTTTCGCCTGATAACTCCACCCACTTGTGTAGATATGACGACAGGCGCTCCACAAATTGCTTTGACGTCTCGTCTGACTTAGGCCGGCATTCACGGAAGCGTTTACGGTAGCCCTTCTCTGTAAAGTTGTAGCACTGCAATAGGGCCTCTTTCAAGACGTCGTAGTCTTTAGCGTCATCGTCCGACAATCTGGTATAGACGTCGAGTGCTTGCCCCGTCAGAAGTGCACTTAGTCGAATCGCCCAGTCTTGAGGTTGCCAGTTAGAGCTTTTGGCAAACCTTTCAAATCTCGCCAAATAACTGTCGATCTGGTCCTTCCCGTCGACAAACGCTGGCAATTTTGGAGCTTTGTTGTCATTGATAACAGGTGGCGCATGCTGATTATTTTGGATATGCGCCAACTCTAGCTGGTATTGACGCTCAGCTTCTCTTTCTTGCCGCTGCTCTTCTCTTTCTTCACGGCGACGTTGCTCCTCTATTTTTCTTTCTTCACGACGTCGTTGCTCTTCTTTTTCTTGCCGCTGCTGTTCAATTTCCAGACGCTTTAGTTCTAATTCTCTTTCTTCACGGCGACGCTGCTCTTCTAATTCTCGTTCTTGTATTCTCTCCTGGGATTTGACGTACTCCGTCAGCTGTTTCCCTTTTAGATTCAGTTGAATCCCTTTCTGCTAGAAGTCAGCCATCTTGATGCTTCTGGAAAGTTCTGGAAAGTTCTTTTCTGGAAAGTTCTTTTGTGCTGTACCTTTCTAGACTGTTCTAGAACAGCACGCTTTCTGCAGTAGCGCTGATGCTTGTCACTAGTCGCTTTCGCTGACGCAGGCCCCGCTGTCCTCGTCGTATGCGACGCTGCACCACGCTGGTGTTGATGGATACGCTCCTGTGCTGAAGTAGACGCGACGTCCGCTCGTCGCTCTCTCTAATACTGGCGATGTAGCTCCGAGACTGTCCCTCGACGTAGTCTTGCGGCAGCCACGTAGTCCCGCTCTGTTGTTCGCTCACGAAGCAACTCTTCGGCGACTACACGCCCTTGCAGTCAACCCGAATCTATCGGATGTAGTCCCAGTATGTTGGCCCCTCTCGACGCAACTTGTTGGCGGCTACCCTCGATGACTGCCTCTCGTAACGTTGACTCGCTTGTTGTAGCAGTTGAACCCTTGGCTATGGCGTGAATCGCGGCTTGACCCCCAAAATGTTACACTCGATTCGATGTTGGTGTTTTCTATCAGTAGTGGATTCAGCCTTAGTGCTGAAGTACTGATGAGTGTAGCTCAGATTCGTTTATTCACGCAACCCGCTCAATCAGCATACAAGTCACAAAGTCGACGTATGAAGTTTTCCACTTTTATTCAGCACACACCAACAACTGCATACAATCGCTCAATCGCCTTTCCACTCTCAAGTTTTACTTTCCAACTCACTATCAACAACTCTCTCCTACCCACACACAGGGCATCCATTTTATAATTTTTTCTCTTATTCCAGGTGACGACAGGACGTTCTAGAAATGACGCATTACAACCAACCAATCAGAATTAAAGATCGTCATCACTGACTTACGTCATACATATTTCTTCTGCCTCCGGGAATGCTCTCATACTTCGATATCCATCGGGAAGTTTCCATCGATAGTAAACACTGAAATCTAGAGAATTCTCCAATAATATCGACCAACGGAAATTATCAACGTTATACAAAACCTATCCTAACAACAATGCAAACTCAAATCAAAGGTAAATAAACTCCATTATTGAATACTTTGCAAAACGAAACGATTAGATCTATCGTGCGCGTTTCAGACATACTACCAATCGTGTTTCAACGTAACACAGAGACAGAGATAGACAGAGAGAGAGAGAGACAAAGGGAACAGAGACAGAGGATAAGGAAACAAGAGGAAGAAGACAAATGAATTCTTAATTTTTTGATCGTTTGAGGCTACAAAGCATGGAGATGAGGTGCTACAGAAGACTTTAGGCATTTCCTATACCCAGCACATCACCAGCGACGAAGTCCGACAGACCATCACACAAGCCATTAGACAACACCACGACCTGCTCACAGTGGTGAAGAAACGGAAACTCCGATGGTATGGCCACCTCACCACCACCACCACCACCACCAACAAACAAACAAACTGGATGCTACAGTGAACTTCGGATATAGTAAAGTGCCCTGGGACCAAATAAATCTTTAGTATAACCGAATATTTACTACAACCGAAAATCCGTTTACAGTAAAGTTTTTAAAGTTTACTTTACTATAACCGAAACTTCGTTTATAATACAGTTTTAGAGGTTTACTTGACTATAACCGACTTCGTTTATAATAACGATTTTAGAGGGTTAATTTAGAATAACCGAAACTTTGTTTTTGTTTTAATTTAACGTTTACTAATCCGACACTCTCATTATAAAGAGATAGAAAATGCTGGTCTAAAGTGTATGTGGGTGCACAGGGCCGGATCAGTCCATTTTCGAGGGAGGGGATGAGGTTGGGTGCTAATCTAGTTCTTTTTAAAGTGTATTGTACAGAGTGGTGAAACACCACAAGTAAAACTATCGTAACTAACTGCCTTCACCACAATTAAACTACCGTAACTAACTGCCTTACATAACGTATTTCCAGTTGAACAAAAACTTCCATCTTCTACTTTCTTTATTTTTTTTAATTTTGTTGTTGTTGCCAAGGGGTGGGGGATGCTGCAGCACTCCTAGCACCCCCCCCCCTTACCCTCTGGATCCGGCCCTGGTGCAAATAAAGAAGAAAAGCAAAACAAATCAGTGAACAAAATAATGACCTCTCGAATTTCCATCTTTTACCAAGATTTCTGCAGACTGTAATCGTCTGTGTGTCTATTTGTCTGTGTGTTCACGTAACTCAACATCGTTCTAAATTGAGCTGACATTTTGCGCGTTATATACATATACATTGGAATTGGGTCCCATTAATTGATTAGATTCACATAGTTGAACAGTTAAAATAAGACAGTGCAAATCGAACGAGTCGCTTTCGTTATTACATATTTTAATTTAGATTAATATTTCTGTGTTGGTTTGTTGTTCCTTGCTGAATTCCACACGAAAACTATATTTTCCCATTTTAACTTACACCCCCACCCTCCCCAGCTCCAGCCCCACACCCCCGGACAGCCGTCCATAAGTCGTCGTGGAGACGTTTGTCTTACCAGAGTTGCCAAGAACAAAATTCAAAGTATTTATTTGAGTGGTTGGACAAGCTCTCTCTCTCTCTCTCTCTCTCTCTCTCTCTCTCTCTCTCTCTCTCTCTCTCTCTCTCTCTCTCTCTCTCTCTCTCTCCCTCTCTGTCGAACATGGCCTTTTCAAAATTTAGATTTTCTTCTTCTTTGTGTTTCCCTTCCTCCCCCCCCCCTCCACCCCCAATGGGTATTACCTATTGCTATCGTACTTACAGGTAAATAGCACTTACGTTACTTGAGTGAACATTATGAATATGCACTCATCGTCAAGATCTATTGTTTCTGGACACAGCCACATGATAACAAGTGATATTTCACGAAAGTGAAAAGGTCCTTTTAGCCTTTCGTGTGAAGCCACCAGAAATCCACGGAAAATAGCTGAAAAATATACTTTTTTTAATGAACACTTGCAGTAGGTCCATTGTCCCTTATTGGATTCCATTACGCTCACATATGTTGATTGATTATTTTTGTTTATTAACTCGGGTATTATAAACTCTTCAAGAATACCTCTCTTATTACCCAGTTTGTGTATATTGATTGAAATGTTACAGTATTATTTGTTGATGTCCGTGTGTGTAAGCTCATGTGTGTGTGAGTGTGTGTGTGAGAGAGAGAGATAGAGAGAGAGGGGGTAAGAGACAGGAGAGAGACAGAGAGAGAGAGAGACAGAGAGAGACAGAGAGTGAGAGAGTCCATTACGGATAAGAGATAACATGTGAGCCTTCGTGTCCTAATTATTTCAAACCAACCCTTTAATCGGAAGGATAAATCATAAAAGTAGATCATGAATTGTACATGTTGTACTATCGTCATTGTGGAAAACCCAAAAGCTCACAAAATTAAAGCAAACAAAGACATGAACAAAACCTAAACAATATGGTGGATTTTTAAAAAATGGTTTGTCTTGCAATAAATCTCTTCTTTACTTCTCATTTGAAAGTGCAGTCCAGTCAAAACGTTGGTTTCCCAGTTCTCCATTGATTCGGATTCATCTCAGTACAAAAGGTATAATTATAATGTGTTCAACTTATAACACCCTTATTTAGTCATAAATGCATTTCATCATGTATAGCGAAAGTGAAGTCTAATTTGCTTTGTAAGTTTCTAAGCTAGGGTCTCTTTTTTTGCCAAACAGTTAAATCTCTCCTTCAGTTTTTCATTCTCCTTCATAATCACCGTTACTGCTGATGCGGAAATTCCAAATTATTCAGCAATTTCTTTTCTTTTCTTTTCTTTCATCTTTTCATCTTCAAGTGCGTGAATTAGATCTATTTTAGGCTTCAGGGTAAGCGTGACGCGCCGATGTTGCGTCATTATGAACGTCAGTAACTCTCCTGAAACTTTAATACAGTAATCTCCCTTGAAACTTTATTGTAAGCGGCAGCAAAACTCGCCAGGGGCCTTAGAAAACACTTTATTATAAGCGGACTTTACTATATTTTTTTATTATATCCGATTTTTTTAAACAGAGACAAAGAAGAGTTTTGGTCGGGACCAAGACTGGACTTTACTAAAACCGAATATTTACTTTATCCGGCCTTTATTATATCCGGAGTTCACTGTATATACACGCCTTTCCCCAAATCAATCAGGCTCAAAGAGCATCAGGCCTTGCAAAGACCATCCTGCAAGGGACAGTGCAAGGAGGCAGAAGAAGAGGAAGACCAAAAAAGAGGTGGGAGGACAACATTCGAGAATGGACTAGCTTGACATTAAACGAAGCCATGAGGAATGCTGAGAACAGAGAAAGATGGAGTACGCTGGTTAAACGATCATCTGTGGTGCCCCAACGACCTTTGAGTTACGGGATAGGATAGGATAGGATAGGAGGCCACAGACTTCTTTTATTTGTTTTTTTTTCCTCAGTAGGAACATAATTATTGCGTTTGTACTTTAGGCTGAGGTTGTTTCTAAAGAAAACATGGAGTTTGCCATTGACTGCTGAAGATTTAAAAAAACATTTTGTAGTCGGATATCAAATGTTAAGATGCAGAACGCTGAACTATAAAAAGAGGGAACCCTACTTCTACATAACAACCGGATTTAAAGATGTAACGCTCAGCTACATCGAGATGGGAAATAGGGGAATCTTACTACTAATAATTCAGGATGCTTCACGCGCTTTTTCTTCAATTGAACACAAGCGCGGCGATCTGAGGAGATTGCTATTACAGAAGTCGGGATACAAAACAAGTTTTAAATGTGAAGTTTTTAGATGGACTGCCCATAATACCATTATTGAAGGGAGGGAAGAAACCGGAGTACCGTGAGAAAACCCTCGTGGTTCTATGTTCGTCCCACGCGGGGTTCGCGAACCCGCGACCTTCGGAGTAGGCAACCAGCATCCTATCCACTGTGCTACCTGGCACCCCACTACAATAAAGTCTCAGAAAAGACAACAACAATAAGGCTGTATTGCATCGTATCGTACTGCATTGTTTTGTATTGTATGAAGATGTAATATCCAGTTGAGATGGAAACGGGTTGCAGGAGGTGGGAGGGCGGGAGGAGGAGGGAGGGGGGTGTTGGTGAAGGGGGAAACGTAAGCAATTGTACGCAGATGAAACAATTATTCTTAGGCGAATAAGACTAGAGCTGGGTACCGTGGGTCAAAGTCGTACCGGTATTACCCCGGTATTTTTAGGTCGTATCGGTATTTCGTACCGGTATACCGCGATTTTAAGTGTTACAATCAAATGGGATATGGCACTGACAGTAGTGACCGACGCAAAAGAAAGATTGTCATACCCTTCAAAACAGTTTCAAAGAACCACATTTCCATAGAAACTAAAGCTTTAGTTTTGCTTGAACGCCTTCAAAGCAAATTATTATAAATCACTGTTTAGAACATCAGCCGACTTTAAACCACAAAATCAAAATAAAACAAAAACATTTAATGGGAAAGGTCTTTAAGAACTCTAAGAGTTCAGAAGGATTGGCGACTGGTACCATGCTCAAAACACGTGGATATTGATAAGCTGCTGTTCTTATAAGTTCTTCTTCAAGAACAGCTGCCTATCCACGTGTTTGGGCTTTAAGATGTCGCCCACTGTCGGGTTATGTGTTGTCGAGATTTCCCAGTAAACCGGACCTTGGATACCCGCACCGGAATATCGTACCGTCGCGTTTGCGAACCTGAATACAGTTACGTATCGGTCAGACCGTCCAGCCCTAAATAAGACGGGTCTACAGTCCAATATCCTGACATTTGCGTCATTCAGTTCTGAACATATTGCACAACTTTGCGATGCGGCGATGGTGAAGGACGAAGTATTGACCACAATATACAAACTCTCAGAACAAAAAACAAAAAAAACATCAACAATACTTGTGAAATGTGATCTACTCATGTTATGTATGGGGTCTTGTTATCGTAACGTTTGTTGCGTTTTTCTTCAATAAAAGTGTCGTCGATATGGCGAGCAAGATTTAGCCCAGATTGAAAATGTGTTTTTGTTGATAATTGAAATATGAGAATGGAATATTGTCAAAGCCAGCCCAATATTGGGGTTTAATTTTCAGGACGTGCAGGCGGTTTTTGTTGATTTATTGTCATGTTATTTAACCACTTGACATTAACAATGAAAATATCCATACATGTTATACTAGCTTTATTGTCTAATTCTCTATATATTCCTGTATTTCCCAGTTCGTTTCGCTTTGAACCATTCCACAACGATTGACTTTTTTTTCAAATGTCACCTTTTCCATCAGTATCATTGTCACTGTCACCATCATCATCATCATCATCATCATCATCATCATCATCATCATCATCTTTACTATCATCTCAGTTTCATCACCACAAATATATAATAATCATCTTTATCATCATCATCATCATCATCATCATCATCATCATCATCATCATCATCATCATCATCATCATCATCATCTCGGCTTCACCATCACAAATACCCCCGTTGGGGTGCCGGGGGTTTCAGTATAAATAGTATCCCCACTTTCTGGAAATTTATCCTATCCTATCCTATCCTGTCCCATAACCCGAAGGTCGTAGGGGCACCACAGATGATCGTTTAACCAGCATACTCCATCTTTCTCTGTCCTCAGCAGCCCTCATGGCTTCGCTCAGTGTCAAACCAGTCCATTCTCGAATGTTGTCCTCCCACCTCTTTTTCGGTCTCCCCCTTCTTCTACCTCCTTGCACTGTGCCTTGCAGAATGGTCTTTGCAAGGCCTGATGATCTGGTGACGTGGCCATACCATCGGAGTTTCCGTTTCTTCACCACTGTGAGCAGGTCATCGTGTTGTCCAATGGCTTGTGTGATGGTCTGTCGGACTTCGTCGTTGGTGATGTGTTGGGTATAGGAAATGCACAGAAGTCTTCTGTAGCACCTCATCTCCATGCTTTGTATTCTTCGTTGGAGATCTGCTGTGAGGGTCCATGCTTCGCAAGCATATAGGAAGATGGAGATGACCAGAGAGCGCAGCAGTCTTACTTTGGAATGTAGACTGATGGTTCTGTCCTTCCAAATGGGCTTCAACCTTGTCAGGGCAGCAGTTGTTTGTGCGATCCTGGAGAGGACTTCCTGTCGAGACCCATTGTCTGACACAATGGCTCCTAAATATTTGAAGCTGTGCACTGTGTTGAGGGATTGGCCTTGTACTTTGATGTCCGTGTTGATGCCATTGGTGTTGTTGGTCATCATTTTGGTCTTCTCTGCACTTATTTCCATTCCATAAGCTCTGGAGGTGGTGTCAAGCCTCTGTACAAGCTGTTCAAGTTCTTGTTCCTCTCCAGCCAAACCATCAATATCATCCGCAAAACGAAGATTGGAGATTGCTCTGCCCCCTATGCTGACTGTGCCTTCGTGATCTGCAAGAGCATCTGACATGATGCGCTCTAGGAAGATGTTGAAGAGTGTTGGAGAGAGTAGGCATCCTTGACGCACACCGATTGTTGTTCTGAACCAGTTCCCGATGACGCTGTTATGGAGGACTGCACTGGTAGCCTTGTCATACAGGCTTTTGATGACTTCTATAATTTTAGGGCTGATGTTGTACACTTTCATGGTTGCCCATAGAGCTGCATGCCAGACTCGGTCAAATGCCTTCTTGAAGTCTATGAACACATGATATAGATGTTGTTGGTGCTGTAGGTATTTCTCACAGATTATTCTGAGGTTGAAAATCTGTTCAGTGGTACTTCGCCCTGCCATGAATCCTGCTTGTTCTTCAGCTATGATTTGTTCAGCTTGTGGTTTCAACCTGTTGAGTATTATTTTCAGGAGGACCTTGCTGGGATGGCTGATGAGGCTGATGGTTCGGTAATTTTCACACTCCTGAAGGTTACCTTTTTTGGGAAGAGTGATGACAAGCGACTGGGTCCATGGTGTAGGCCATTCCCCACTCTGCCAGATCTTGTTACAGATAATGGTGAGAGCATCAGTCATCGCTTCTCCTCCTGCTTGTAGCAGTTCCGCTGGTATGTTGTCCACTCCCGCTGACTTCCATTTCTTCAGCGATTGCACTGCTGCCTCAACTTCTTCCCGGAGAATTGGGAGGATTTCTTCTTCTTCTCTGCTCTCGGGACATGCTAGAACTGATGGGTCTCCATTTGGTGTATGGTTGTAAAGGTCAGAGCAGTACTCTGTCCATCTGTCCAAGACTTCTTGTTCTTCTGTAAGGCAAATGCCTGACTTGCTTTGGATAGTGGAGACTTTGGGCTGTTTAACACTTGTCAGCCGCTTCACAGTCTGGTAGGCCTTCTGTTGTTCTTGTTCAGATTGTTCTCTATTTCCTGGCATTGATCTTCTATCCAGTTCTCCTTTGCTGTGCGCATGCCTTTTCGGATGTCATTGTTGATTTTTCGGTAGACATCAGCTCCCTGTGAGGTGTTCTTTTTCTTTTTTAACTCTCTTCGTTTATCACACAGATCCAAAAGTTCGGGTGTGATCCACGGCTTCTTCTTTGGTCGGTGCTTGCCAAGGATCTCAGTGGCGGCATCTGTTACAGCTGAGTTGAAGGTATTGGTCATGGTGTTGACATCTACTTCGCCTGCCCCCAAAATAAGCAGTGGTGCAAATTTCCCTCCAATTGTGGCCTGAAATATTTTTGCCACCTCCGGGTCTTGCAGTTTGTCCAAGTCGAACTTCAGCCTAGTGCACTTTGCTGTATTTACTCTCTTCAAATGGAGCCGGAAAGACATCATCACGAGATCGTGGTCACTTCCAATGTCTGCTCCTGGAAAAGTGCGTGTCCTGCCAATGTTGATGCTTGATCTGAAGCGTTTCTTGACCATGATGTAGTCAATCTGGTTGTGATGTTCCCCGCCGGGACTGTGCCATGTCCATCGTCTGGATTTTTTGTGGAGACCAAGCGTGTTTGCCAGTACCAGATTGTTGTATCTGGCAAACTCCAATAGCCTCAGACCCCTGTCATTTGTCTCGTTGTTGCAGTGGGGTCCGCATGTGTCTCCCCAGTTGTGGTGCGCATCTTGGCCAACCTTGGCATTCCAGTCGCCTTGCACTATGACTATGTCCTTCTTCGGCACTTGGTCAAGGACCGCCTGTATATTTTCATAAAAATCCTCCACTTCGCTGTCTTCATAGTCTGATGTTGGGGCATAGGCCTGGATGATGGTAATGTTGAAAGGGGTTGCTCTCAGACGGATGGTAATGAGTCTACTGGAGACTGGGCGGCAACCCATGACAGTGGCTAGAATGTTCTTGTGGACCAAGAATCCAACGCCGTGTTCGTGCCTGTCATCTCTACCGCTGAAATAGAGCTTGTGGCCTTTGTCAGTCGTTGTTTCACCTAGGCCTTTCCAGCGCAGTTCGCTGATACCTAGAACGTTCCATCGATAGTGGTCCAGCTCGTGGGCCAGTTCTTCTAATTTTCCTTCCGCAGTTAGGGTCCTGACATTCCAGGTTCCTATGACGATGTTGTTTCTCGTGCGGATCTTGCTAATTTGTCCATCAGTAGCATACTTTTCACCTCCGTCCTGGTGGCCAACGGAAGGCGCGGTCCTTGTTCCGGGCGACGACCGATCCGGCATGGAATTAGTGGATAGCCTCATCATGTGTTGTGTCTTGGGCAAAAAAGACCTGGCAGGGCCCAATCCTCTCCAGGCTGTTGGCCACAGCCGAAATCCACGAATACAGTGTGGCTCGCCTTGGCCCTGAGCACGTGGTCGTTGAACCTGTAGTAACGTGAGGTTCCTCCGCCCTGGCCGGTGACTTCTGTGTAGAAGACTTTCGCCCAGTGATGCCGTGCTAACATCACCCCTGTTAGTCGCCTCTTACGACACGCCGGGAAACGTTGGGTTCATTCTATTTGCCCGAACCCACAGAGCATAACCAGCCAGTCACTGGAAATTTAGTGCTTTAAATTCCCACTGTCGCTGTCTTTCTCATTTGCTCTTTCTCATTCCTGCTCTGTTCTATCAATCTGCTATACTATCGTCTTCTTCGCTAGACCAGTCTCCTAACTTTTTTCTTGAAAACTCTTCCGGGACAAGACTCCTTATTTGTGTATGAGGTCTGTTGGATCAGCTTGGGGATATTGGACGCTTTCTGCCGGGTGGTCACTAGGGCTTTCTATGATGTTATTATTTAGCAATGTAGGCATTTTATATGTATGCGTTTTGTTGATAATTTATAACGATGTTTGTATTCTATTTTGTTTTTGTAAACGGGGGTTCGATAAGTTGGGGTGAAGCCTCAGCCGTCCCCTGCGTGGGATGTCTTTATTGTAAAGTGACTGGCTGGTTAAGAGCTTTCGGTTTTACCACTAGGGCTGTTTCGGCAGGTCTTTTATGCGGATCGGGGGTTGTCCGGTCCTGATTTGGCTCGGAAGAGTCCGCTGGACCTAAAGCAATAATAATGTAATGTAATGTAACCACCACAAATATATCATCATCATCATCATCATCATCATCATCATCATCATCATCATCATCATCATCATCATCATCATCATCATCATTACCACTACCACCATGGCCACCACCAGCATCATCGTCGTCCTCATCTTGCCTCACCTCTTCCAACCACACATTCACCAAAGCCACGATGAACATAGCCAGCTTATTTTCTTGCCGTTTTATCGCTTAATAGGTAATTTTAATACAAACATTCACGTAGAGAAAAAAAAGATACTTCTTTAAAACGTCACGTTGCTTTATGTTAAATAAAATGTTACTTGTATTCATATTACAAAATACGGAAACACTGAAGAGTACAATGTAGCACGAGAACTACAATAGTCACACTATCTCCAACATTTCAACAAATTCTAGCAGTCGTAGTTAAATTGGAATCTGCAGTTTGATGGTTTATTTTTACCAATAACATCCAAGTTACTGAGAATTTCCCAAAAAAGTTGAACATGAAGAGGTCTTTTTTTTTTTTTTTTTTTTTAAGTACAAAATCTTCCGATTGCAGTGGTCATATTTAAAAAAACAAACAACACACACACAATCACGGACACAAACATATTTACCATATTACAATTTATTGATAAAATAATCATCCTTGGAATCCATTAATCTACCTTTATGGTTTCCACAATGACCAGTAATAAATATTTTTTATTTGTTGCAAAATAATACAAAGTTACATTGTTACAACAATTTACTTTAAAATGTTATTACTGCTTTAAACATAATACATTATATTAAGCTGAAGTTATTACTGTTTTAACAGAGTAAGCTTACATTATTATAAGCTTAGGTTACATCGCTACACTTTACATGCTACAGTTTAAGCTATTGATACAAGATATTGCTACGGCTTGTTGTTGTTGTTGTTTCTTTAATTTAACGTCTATTCACCTTAGTGATTTTAGACTTGATGGGAGCAGGGGGAAATATTAAACAAATAATGAATGGTCATAATGAAGCAAAAAAGGGATTAAACAAAGTACACAAAACTGAACAATTAAACAATCAAATTTGTGAAATAATTAGAAATTATACAAATTACATCCAATATAACTACTAACCAATCCTTGTAAAATAATCTTCATGATTTACAGGATCCAGCGGGCTGTAATAAGCCGAATCAGGATCATTATATCTCATATAATTATGTAATTCAATGTTCTGAATTTATACATATATAATATTCCATGTTCTTAATTTATCCTTCATAGAAACAATCTATTAGATCTAGTAAATAATCTGTACTGACTGTTGTTGTTGTTTTTTTTTTTTTACAAAAAACATCCAACAGGACTGTATATTAATGATTTTGCAATTGATATCCAGTAAATAATATTTTTATCCTGAATATTTCGAATATGTTGTGGAATATATTGCGCAATTGCACTGCATTCATTAATGAGATGATTAATAGAAATTGCTTGTTTGCAAATGCAAGCAACTTCCTTACAGTATTTTGTCCTCCACGAGTTCAAAGCAAGACGATATGCTAAACTGATAACAGTCCGCGAGGAATGTAACATTCCATTATATAATTTAATGCAAGGAATTTTATTTTTTATAGTTTTCTCAATTATACGATATACTTCATTTTTGGAGAATGGAATATCGAGCTGAAGAACAGTACTTCCATTTTTTGCCCCTTTTTTTGCAATCCTATCAGCCCAGTCATTATGATTTAATCCGCTATGAGATGGTATCCAGCAAAATTGAACATTTGTTCCATTTATGATTAAACTATGAATAAGATATTTAATTTCATCTATAATATAACAGCCTTCTTTATTAGAATTTGAATCCAAAGTTTGTAAAACTGATTTAGAATCAACACAAAATAATATATTGAGAAAGTCAGTGTGTAAACTAATGATTTTATTCAATGCCATAAGTATAGCAATAAGTTCTGCAGTAAATATTGAATGCCCTTTCCCTAAAAAGTAAGCCTCGTTAACTTTTAAAGCAGGTATAACATAACCTGCTCCTGTTTCACCTGATTCTAAAACAGAACCATCAGTATAAATTTGTAGGTAAGAATAATATTTTTCATAGATACGTTCCTTTGCTTCTGCTGCTAATAAAATGCTGTTTTCCTGTTTTCTTAATTCAGAATAGTCTATGTCAAAATTTGCTCTTTGAAGTTCCCAATTAGGTATAGGTATTTGGGAAATTATGTTTGAATCGATTTTACAATTTAAATTAGATTCGTTCATGAGATCATTTGTATACGTTAAAATAGTCTGTAAATAATTAATACCCTGTGCTCTTTTGGGAAAATGTAAATCAGAGCGTATTTCTAATTCTGAATCTGTGAAATTTTCAACTGCAGATGCCCTCACTATATATTTAGCACATGATAATTTTCTCCATTCATGTAATGGTAATACACCTGCAGCGTTATAAGCATCAGATGTTTTTGTGTGTATTGGAACACCCATAGCCATTTTAATTGCTTTGCTATCCATACTTTGAAGTAATTTTAATAAGTATTTTGGAGCAGAGAAGTATACCTCTTGGCCATATGTTAATTTAGATCGAACAAGCATGCACACCAGGTGAATCAAATTTTGTGTATCTTGTCCCCATTTTTGATAACTTACAATCTTTATTAAATTTAAACTTTTAATAGCCTTTTGCAACAAATAATGTATATGTTTCTTCCAACTTAAATTTGCTGTAAAATAAACGCCAAGAAATTTAACTTCATTTACATATTGCAATTCTTCATTACCAATATAAAATTTCGGTAACAGTTTTGGACCAGTTCCTTTATTAAATAATAACATATTTGTTTTTTCTTTTGACAATTCAAGTCCATTTACTTTTATGTATAAGTGAATATTATTTAATTCATTCTGATACACATTCTGAATATGTTTTATTTCAAATAAAGATGTTTTTCTTTTTAAAGAGACATTTATCCACATTGCAATATCATCTGCATATTGAACTAAAGTTATTTGTTTACCTACATGTTGAGGCAAGTCATATAACAATATATTAAATAATAAAGGTGATATTATTGACCCTTGTGGTATGCCCATATTAATATTATAAGCTGAGGATTAAGAGTTGCCTACCTTTGTTATTATTTTTCTTCCATTTAGGAAATCTTTAATATATTTAAAAATATTGCCAGAAAGGCCTATATTTTTTAGCTTGTATAAAAGTCGAGCGTGCCATACTCGATCATACGCTTTTTTCACATCAAAGAAAGTGGCCAATATATTTTTCCTTCGAGAAAATTGCTTCTTAACTTGTGTGGTTAATTTAACTAAGTGATCTACTGTTGACCTACCTTTTTTAAAACCAGCCTGATTCGTTGGTATTATTTTATTTTTGTTGCAATAATATGATAATCTATTTAATATTATTTTTTCCATTATTTTACCAGCATGTGATGTAAGTGCAATAGGACGATAACTTGAAGATTCATGTCGATTTTTTCCTGCTTTTAATAGTGGTACTATTATTGATGTTTTCCATAAATCGGGTAAAATATTATCCTCCCAGCACTTATTAATAATTGTATGAAAATGATGTATCCATGGTAATGGTAGATGATTTAATAAAGTATATGACAAGCCATCTGGACCAAATGCAGATTTCTTATTACCAAGATTTTTGATTGCATCTTTTACCTCCGATAATGTAATTTTTGAATTCATATACAAAGCATTATCTGGATTAGGATCTTTATAAAATTCTGATGTTTCTTCAGTTTGCGTTTTTGTTAATTCTTCTTGAGTAAGACTGCTGGTGTTGCTTGCATTTGCAAACATTTTACAAAATTCTTCTGCTTTATCTTTTGGAGAAGAAAATATTTTATTCATAATTTTTATTGGACATTTTGGTAACTGAAATCCATTTTTCATTTCATTAACTTTTTTCCAAACATTATTTGCATCACTTGGACTTGATATTTCTTTAGTGCAAAAGTTTTCCCAGTGTTGTTTTTTTGCTACTGCAATTATCTTGTTACAATTAAGTTTTGCAATTTTCATTTCTCTGTGCGCAGAAACAGACCTGTATTTTATCCACCTTTTGTATGTATTCTTTTTTAATTTAACTGCATCTGCACAAGCACTATTCCACCAAATATTACCTTGATGTTTTTTCTTTAAAGAACCCCTCTTTATAGGTATGGAATTGTTCGCTGCTGAAATTATTGTATTTGTGAACATTGTACAAAGTGCATTAATGTCTCCATTATCAATAAAATGTTTTTCAGAATTCAATAAATACATTTGATATTGATTCCAGTCTGCACGATCATATATATATTTAGGAATAACATCATTTTCTACTTGAATATCTGGTTTTTCATTTATGTGGTCACAATTGGAAGATGATCGCTGCCTAAGGAATCAATTTCTACATCCCATGTGCTGTCTATAGCCAAATCAGGTGATACGAATGTTAGATCAATTGCAGAAGCCTGTTGTGTTTCTACATCAGGAATCCTTGTTATTTTACCATCATTCAAAAATACAAGACCAGAAATGATAATATTATCAATAAAAAGGTTATTAGTATTATACTGACATCCGTTATCCCAAAGTGATGAATGGGCATTAAAATCACCAACAATAATCCATTTATCATTTTTATCAACTAGTTTTAACCATTCAGTGTTGATATCATCTGGACCCGTAGGATAGTAAACTGACACAATATTAATATTCAACTGACTGTGAATTTTCACCTTTAGGGCCACAGAATATACATTATATAAATCTTTTGGAACTATAGATTGACAAGGGACATAATCTAAATCATTTCTTATATATATTGCAACTTTAACTTTTGTAATATTTTTTATGTATTGTATTACTGGTGGGAAAAAATAACCTTCAATGTTAGGAAGTTTTTTTTTATTTACATTTAATGACTGCAGTGCAAGAACGTGATGTTGTTTTGTTGTTAGATATTGCTTTAAAAGATTTATATTTGTAGATATGGACCTACAATTCCACTGAAATACACTAAATTTGTCTTCTACCATTAATTCAACTTGAAATTTGAAAGTCACACGTGGGAGTGTTATACATCACTGTAAGACATTTCTGTAATTCGTGGATATTTTCAGTGCTCCTTTTAGATTTGGATGAATGCAATCCTTATACAAAGATCTATTTGCAGCCCCTGTCTTGGTGATAAAGAGATTGTTATTGTCTACAAATTGGACGAACTCCTTGTCACAAGCTGCTCTAAGCGCTGCATTGGATGCATCAGCTTTCTTCCTCAGCTGACCTCTTGGAGGAACAATACAAGACATGTGAACGTGTGCTGTAGTGAATTTTCCTTTGACTGCTTGAATCAACTGTAGCCAGTCTTTCATACTGATGCTTTTTAACCTACAGCTGTTCACACCAACATGAATGGTGATATGTTTTATTTCATTGTTTGATGCTTGGTCATCTAACCACTGTACCACATCATGAATACTCAAACCAGATATGCAGATTAATTGTGTCTTAACTGCACCAACAACAAAGTCTTCTGGTTTGAGTCCACGCAGTACTGAATCTCCTATGATCAGATGTTCTGTTGTTTTTTCCACCTTCTGGTCTTGCAGGCGCTGAAACGAACTGACATTGTGACTGTTGGATTTCTTCATTTTAGCAGATTCGTCTTTATTTTCCTCATTTTTTTTGCAACCAACATTTTTTTCTGTTGATAACTTCTTTCCTTCTGTTGCAGTGTTTACTTTTGTAACGTCTTTATTACATCGATGCAACTTGAAGAGAAGACGCTCTGCATTGTCACGCTCTTGGGATTGCAAACTTGCGTCAGTTGAATCCGTCTGAAAGAAACCCTTATAGATGAAGAAACAAACTGTCAATGTTTGCATCTTGCTTGTTAAGTAAAGGTATTGCTAACTTTTCCACAAAATCTGTGAAGGATGGAGCTGAAGGAGAAGTTGATTGGGCAACTGCTTGAGCATAGGTTTTCTTATTTGTTGTTTTAATTGATTCTGTTCTCACTTTGGCAATTGCCTCTTGCAAGCTCATGTAGGTTCTTGATTTCTCCCTGAGTGCATTTTTCAGCAATAACTTTTTTTCGCAACCGTGATACGCTGCTGAGTGCTCTCCTCCACAATTGATACAATGAGGCTTGAAGGTCTTGCATTTGCTTCTTTCATGCTGACCTCCACATCTGCAACAGCGTTGTTTTGCGTAGCAGTCCTTCAGTGTATGATTTAGTCTCTGACATCGTGTACATCGCAATACTGGGGGACAATATGGGTACACTTTATAAGACTTTTCTCCAACTTTTAACAATGTGGGCAATTTGTCTGTAGCAAATACGATCCTTGTGATGATTTTATTGTTCTTTTTTGTGACAATGTGTTTGTATTTAATGATGAAGTCATTTTTGTTCAAGGCATGCTTGTTTTCTAAGTCAAAAATTACCCCTTCAGTTTTTACAGTTGGGATGAAGCATTTCACTTGAGCACCTCCAATATTGGTTATTGATAATAATTTTTCTTGTTGTTTCAGATTTACACATTGAACATACACATCTCCATTTCGCAGTTTTCTAGCAGATACAACATCGCCAATAATGCCATGAAATGGAAACTTGTTTGAAATTGGAAGTTTTGTTAATGTGACAGTTCCAGTGTGTTTATCGTGAACAATTGCAGGGAATGTTTGTTTATTCACTGTTTCTTTATCATATTTTAAAGTGATTTCTTTTCCAGGTGTTGTAACAATATACTGATTTTCATTTTCCTTAACAAGTGATGTTCTGTCAATATTAAATTTTTTTCGAAAACTCTGCATCGTTGTAGAACATGTTTGTAATATATTGTTTTAAAATATTCATTTCATTCGCCTTTGTTACGCCAGTAGACAATTCATAGATGACGCCAACGTTGACTAAAAAATAAAAGTTTACGTCATTTCCGGTATTGAAAAAAAAATAAATAAAGATTCCTCACGTGCACTTTGGAGTGTCTGTAGAACGTCTTTTCAAAGCAGAAAACAAACCGTACGGGGGTCAATTAAAATAACAGCTTTTTCAACAAAAAAGTCAGTAACACATTTTCAAAAAGAGAAAGTCACATCAAATGATTAAAATAATATTATCTCCGATAGAGCAAAGTGTGCTTTACAACTTGAAGACATATTTTTCCAGAGTTCTAGAACTCGGCTCGATCCTCAAGTCACCACACCCTTCTCCATTACCGGCTGAAAAAAAAGAAACACAAATTACTGGCCTTCTACTTGAAGTTTTATCCCGGAAAATGTTCCATTGTATCCGGTTGTCTTGTAAATTAGAATGTTTACAAGATAAAACATGTATTCATTGTTGAAACTCCTCTTTTTGAACAAAAAAGGACAGAGCTCTGCACAGTTCCAACACACGAAATCAGTGGCCTTGA
Source organism: Oncomelania hupensis (assembly GCA_036898135.1). Classification (NCBI taxonomy): domain Eukaryota; kingdom Metazoa; phylum Mollusca; class Gastropoda; order Littorinimorpha; family Pomatiopsidae; genus Oncomelania; species Oncomelania hupensis. The sequence continues at coordinate 74,206,745 of CM072515.1, forward strand.
CCTCCCCATCTTGCTACGGCTTGTCTAATCACACGTAAGCTCACATTTTTATTGAATTGTTCTTAAATAACGCTCAACGCTCAACGCTGTCAAGGCGCTTTACATTCACAATGTTCAAAACCCTTTTTGTTTTTAGTGGGTCCAGAGTTTTGAACGGTGTGGGATTGCAGGAGGCGTGGATAAGAGGAATGGGAGAAAGAAAGGATATACTTATATGTGCTTCGTTACTTTATTCTCAGCATATACACTCCCGTACGTTATTATTACACAGACAGATTACATACAACGATATTTACATCACCGAAATATTGCACCTCCGCCATAAATATTTCAACAACATCCCCAACCTCTCTAGCTACCTTCTTCCCTTTTGCTAATACGAATATTTACGAATACGAATATTTACGAATAGGAATATTTACGAATGCGAATATTTGCGAATACAAATATTTACGAATACCAATATTTGCGAATAAAAAATATTTACGAATACCAATATTTGCGAATACTAATATTTACGAATACAAATATTTACGAATACGAATATTTACGGATGCTAATATTTACGAATACGAATATTTACGACTACGAATACTTACGAATACGAATATTTATTCAATAAAGGGCCCCGCCCCTTTAGCTAGGGGGTGTGTGCAACATTTTTAACCAAAACAAATCACACTACAACAGTAAAGTCAAGTCAAACATACATCGAAACAATAAAGTATCTAAATTCTTCAAAATATACACAAGCCTACATCACGACAAAACAGTTTCTCAAACCTTGAACGCTCTGTACAAAAATATACAGTCTCCTTTCAACATTTTCATTATTTGATGAAAATAATAAAGACAGTCTGAATGCATTTGGGGTTCTATAATATTTTAGGGCAATATATTCTCTACGTAAGTTATCGAAATAGGGACAACAGAGTAAAAAAAATGTAACTCATTTTGTTCGGGTTAATAACATAATTTGCACAGTTTGTTTTTGGGTATGGAACTGCGATATTTATACAAATGAATAGCCAAATCAGAAATACCAAATCTGAACTTAGCCATTAAATGGTGAAGAAGTCTATCCATACGCACTTTCAAATACAAAGGCACATCATGCGATATAATACAAAAGGATCTGTAAATATCAAAACCGTTCACTGGTATTTACATGCTGATGCCATTCTTGCCATCTAGTCTATCAACCGTTCTTTAAAAACACGCAAAACCATGTAACATTATTCACGCTCTGATTTATCCATACATACCCAAATCCAAACTGAAACAAACATTCTCCTACGTTCACCACCGGCACCCACGTCTTTTTCCTCGTTATTCAATTCACACAACGTATTATAAGCTTTGTTAGGTAATCTCCAAGCATCCATTTGTAATAATTTAAACCAGTAACGTAAGCAACTTACAATAGAATTAATGGTAATAGAGTATGTATCTATTTAACTCGTTATACACAAAATCATTTGGCGTATATTCACATACACCCAAGTCTTCAGGGCAAACAAATGTACTTTTTCACAATGAGCGGCTGCTTTTTCCAAACCCCAAATTTCAGAACAATATTGCATAATTGGCTGGATCTGTGCCTCAAAAAGTTTCAAATAAACGTCTAACGAATGATTATTATAAATAGGAAGTCTCTGCATTATACAAAGAGGTGTATTATTTGCTTTACTTGTTACATCCTGCAACGAAACGTAACTTCGTAGAAAATAAAGACCTAAATATTTCAATGCATTAACTACAATTCATAACATTTTCATCAAAAAAGAACCTTTCTCTATCCTATCCTATCCTATCCTATCCCATAACTCGGAGGTCGTAGGGGCACCACAGATGATCGTTTAACCAGCGTACTCCATCTTTCCCTGTCCTCAGCAACCCTGATTGTTTCGCTCAGTGTCAAACCAGTCCATTCTCGAATGTTGTCTTCCCACCTCTTTTTCGGTCTCCCTCTTCTTCTACCTCCTTGCACTGTGCCCTGCAGGATGGTCTTTGCAAGACCTGATGATCTGGTGACGTGGCCATACCATCGGAGTTTACGTTTTTTCACCACTGTGAGCAGGTCATCGTGTTGTCCAATGGCTTGTGTGATGGTCTGTCTGTCGACAGACCTTTCTCTAGCACCTTATATATCCCCATTATCTGAGCACACCAATATTACTTTTATGCATATTCACCTTTAAACTAAGCGAGGAAACCGCTCCTTGTAAACTATACATTTGCGTTTGTGATCCTACAACTGTTTTAAATAACAGAACAACATCATCAGCGAGAAACATAATAAACAATTCAAAAGCATCAGGAAAAACTGTTACACCGTGTCTCCAACTGTTGATCACTTCTAACGCCGCCCCATTAATGAAATTAGAAAAAGAATCGGGCTACATAACTGTGTCCCCTTGCTTCACTTTTCATTAACAATTTACATTGTCAATGAGTCTGGCATTACGTCTAATACGAGCTTTAACACCAACTTACATACGTTTGAAACATCGAAAAAGGTTGTCCTTAATTCCATTATTCAGTAAGACAACGCTCGCTGGCCAAGTGGTCTAAGGCGGGGGGCTACCTTGCCTTGCCCACAGGCCAGAAACCAATGGCGCCTGACAAGTGTAGGATCGATCCAGCATCTAGGCGTTATGTTTCTCCAAATATTATTTACTTTCGACTCGGGTAACGTCTCGGGGGTTTTCTCCGGGTACTCCGGTTTGCTCACCCAGCAAAATTAAAAAAACAAAACAAACTAAACGCCATTGTTATTAGATAGGTTGGGCTTGGGCGAGTGACAACCTGCGACTACGCCTTCCCGAGGGGAGGCAACCCTGAATGTCCCGATAAAGGACAATACAGTGTCAAAAATCAAAATCATAGCAAAATTCCTATTAATAGAATCAAAACATTTTTCATAATCAATATACGCTACATAAAGTTTACGATTATAACAAATGTATTTCTGAACGCAGGCTAACAACATGAAAATGTGATCAATAGTGGAGTAACCTTTCTTAAAGCCTGCTTGATGTTCACCAGTTATATTGTTTTTCTCAACCCAAGCCTGTAGGCGTCTATTAATAATTGTACCAAAAACTTTATTGCTTACGTCAGACAAACTGATACCCTCTGCCAAACCCCCACCACCACTCCACTCTCAACCCCCAACCACCCCCCACTCCTCCGAAAAAGGCAATCAACCCCCCCCCACCTCACCTCCCACCAAAAAAAACCAAAACAAAAAGAAACGCACACACAAAATAAAAAAAATATAAATTAGAAAGTAAGCCGACATTATTTTAATTCATCCAAACCTTTCTGACAGTACGGCAGTAAAATAGTAGTCAGATTGACAAAGTAAAGGAATTGTGGCTGCAACGAAATAGCTTGCTTACGTCTCTCTATTCTACTGTCTTTAGTTCGTAATCCTGAATCCACAGAGATTGCGTAATTCAAACTGTCACGCGAGAATGGACTCTCTTAAGAATAATAATTCAAGATTCAAGATTCAAGATTCAAGATTTAATCCCATTATTCGCCCCTTTTGGGGTGTGGAGGATACAAAAACATAAGCATAACAATCATAAAGCGGCTGTTAAAAAAAATAAAAATAAAAATAACAGCAACATTACTAACATTCCACTTTAACATTCACAACAATAACATTTTGCTAATATTGTTAATATTATTAGTATACGCCCTTTCCTAATTTTATAAATTTACTCAATTTTAGTAACACATGTTTTTTTTCCCGAAACAAATGACACAAGTTAAACATTGACTTGCACAATAAATATTTACCACATATAAACATTTGTCGAATATGCTTGTGTTTTGGACACTCAAAAATAAAGTGAAATTCATCCCCAATTGAACCCATATTGCAGTCCTTACAAAATCTTTCTTTCCTTGTTACACCTTCCCGCCTTCCTAATTCTATTTGTAACTTATGATCTGAACAGCGAAATTTTATCAAAGTATGAATATAAATATCAGGTAATTGAGATATATACTTTTCACGACCAAACTGTAATTTAACACTTTTGTAGAAAAAACATTTGCTGCTTTCGTCAAGAGACTGTTTCCATGTCAGTATAAAGTTATTCTTTAAAGAGATGGCTACATTTTTGCATAACGAATCTGAACTCTGAAAATGTTGCGTCTTCCACACACAGTCATAACCAGTCTCCTCCAGAATAATCTTAATATAATTTAACCATTGTGAGGAAAAATTAGACGCTGAACACAATTGATGCATATTTTTATACATTCGACATGAAAATTTAGCAGTAGAAGTTGGTTGAATAATACCTGTCCAAAATCGAATCATCCTACATTTGACATGAACAGATAGGGGAAATAAACCAGTTTCTCCCAAAATCATATTATTCATCGTACAACGATGCAAATGAAACAACGTTTTAAGGAACTTTATTTGTAACTTTTCTAATATAGCTATATTTTCAAATCCCCATATTTCACAACCATATAATAATACTGGAAGAACCAATTTTTGATATAGGTCTAATGTGACACTGATAGATAATTCTTGCCGTCTTGCATTGTGTAACAATGAAAATATTGTTCGAAGTGCATGATCATAAACATTTTTTTTGGCCTTAAAAAATGTACCTGTTCTAGTAAAAACAATCCCTAAATATTTAAAAGAATCAACAATTTCAATACATTCAGAACCAAACGTAAAATTATGTTTCACTGTGTTATGTTATGTTATGTTTAATCATGCACAATAGTTGCGCCCACATCCGAGAAATCAAAAGGAAATGTCTGTAAAGAGACTAGGCAAGCTTCTATACAATGGACAACGTTTTGGAAGAAAAAGCTCTGAAGTGTAAACATGAACCACTACTTATAGAGTCAAATCACAAGATCTTTCGGGAGAAAAAAAAAAAGGCGAAGTTACAGTGACGAAGCGGATTTAGCTCTATAATTTCGAGATTGTCTAATAAAACGTTGTTTCATTATAAGTCAGTGTTATGATTTTTCTTTCGGAACACGATACGGAGCTGTTCGGAGACGTCTCAAAGTGCGGAAATTAATTTTTAACAGAGAAACAGCAATCATCATCATTTTAAAAATGGCTCAGAAAATCATTATTCGGTTGTTTTCCTCCAACCTCTGATCATTGTGTTGGAAAGTAGTTCACAGGTTACAAAATCCATAAACAGAACGGTAACACATTTCCTCAGCATGCTAACACAAACTTGCGGTGAGTAGACCTAAGTAGAAGCGCTCAAGAGGGCATTAGTTTATTATGGTAATAATTATGCACATTGAAATCGATTGTTCTCATGTAGAGCAGTTCCTAACTCTTAAGAGATCTGTTCAAGGCGCTGATCGTAATCAGGGTCTAACTGAAACCTCCCAAAGTGCCAACGTTGGAGTTTGAAGAGAGAAAAAGGAATTGGTTGTTCTACGCCATCGTTATCTTTATCCACTCTTTTTCTCCTAAGATATAGCCTTTTGGAGCTTTAACACCCTCTCCTCTCTCTGTCTCTCTGTCTCTCTCTCTGTCTCTCTCTTCAATTATTCAATTTCTTTGAAAAAATATATGATATTTTTAGGCATCTATGTTCAGTTAAAACCTGGCTTGCTGGTTGACTGTTAAAATATAATATTATCAGTAAATAATTTTTTTTACTGTTTCAAATATAACATACACAATTCTCAAAATAAGTGCAAATGACTTAGTACACAAGTATATCAACTAACAAGTTAGTATCTCCCTTCTATGTCTCTGTCGACGTGCGCGTACAACCGGTTGCTTCCCTTTACATGCTTTGCGCTCCATAGAGCGTCGTCGGCCTAAAATAATTTTTTAGAAACTTCAAAACCCAGGGGAATTATGGGTAGGGAAATCCTTTTTTGAAATGACGTCGGCAGGACTCTTCGCGATTGGTGCATGGCACACGAGACACACGCAAAAAGATTGGATAGATCTGAATTCGTCTAATTTGACCTCGCATGCTGCTGGAAAAAAATGCAATTTGAATTTGCTTTCAAAAATCAAAAGAGAGCGAGACCACAACAAAGTACAACGAGCCAAGGCGACGCAAACACTCAAGGCCGGCAGAACAAAAAGCACACAAACTACAAAAGGTAAGTACCCGTGACCATACACAATAAAGTAGGCCTAACCACCATTGCAAAATAGGATTGATCATCACCATGATTGAATTTTTCCACCCCACCTTCCAATCGGTACGGAATCGAACATATGCTCAAATCATCATATCTTTGACATAATTTTCATGTGCATTATACAGTGTGATTCAAGCGATGAATGAACCATCACATCGAAGCGATCTGAGCATCTGAATCAATGACAATGGCGAACAATCGTTCACTGAGACTCACGATCGCCTGCACTGAGCTCAGATACATGTGTGCATGTTTCTATAAATCCATCGTGTTCTCCTTCGATAATTGAGCAAAGCCTTTGTTCACTACCAGAAATATGCAGTTCGTCTCCCAACTTTCTTTTAATTTCAGCCAGCACATCTTCGCGAGAAATGGCTACCATGACTGCTGTTTACGTTTTGATCGGACATTGACGCAAATAATTAATTTTGGAAACATCTCAGGTTAAGAACATCACAAAACTCCTGCCACCTGCATCGAAGAATGATATTGGAACCTAATCTGGGCGTTTATAATTTTTTCTTTACAGTCTCTTTTGTTTGGAGAGTTATTGCTTTTTAATATAATATGTAAAATAATAAAGGCACGAAGATATCTGCCTGTTTTTCCATCTCTCCCCCCCCCTCTCTCTCTCTCTCTCTCTTACTCTCTCTCTCTCTCTCTCTCTCTCTCTCTCTCTCTTACACTTCTCTATCCCCCTATCCAAACCTCCACCTCCACCCCGCATTCGCCTTTCTCGTTGTATAAAAGGCATATAATTAGAATGTTTAAAACAACAACAACAACAACAACAACAATAACAACAAAAACAGCAACAATACACGGAAACACACATAAAACGAGTCCTAAGTTCACTTTTTTGAAATGGCGTCAGCGGTTTCCCCTTTCTTGAGAACTCTTACAGATGGCAGCCCGCTAGAGAAACAAAATGGTATCATACGCCTTACGGCGCAATTGGATGCAGAAAATAATTGAGAACAACCGAACAAATAAAGGGCCACCATGCACAACGCTCCAGTAGCTTTAATCTCCTTCGCTTTGTTATTCAGTTTCACATTATCCAATTATACGACCCACCCATCCCTCCACAATCGTTCATCCTCGTTTGCTGCAAAAATCAATAGTTTAAAGTGTGTATTACGTCTTCATTAAAATGCAAAAGAGACGAGTATTTGAATTTTTTTATAAGTTTGATTTATCTATTTATTTTTTTTTTGGGGGGGGGGGAGGTGCGGTGGAGTTTGGATCTGTGTGTCTTAGGTTTTGCGAAATTTGAATGTAAACGTCGTGTCCAACAGTGCTAAAGATCGTCTGGTAGAAGAAGCGCTCAGTGGCTTATCTTCCACAGCAGACCCAGTTGTTGTTTTCTTTCATTAAAGGGCATATGAGGCTTGCGCCTATTTTCACTAAACATTATTGACCATAAAAGGACAACACATTTTAACAGATATTTACCAACAATTACAATAACAATAAAAGAGCGTTAAAATGTACACCTATATTCCACCTCTCGCATTTAAAAAAAATATACATGTGAAAACCAGTCTTAAAATACGATATATAATTCCAAATATGTACACATAAATGATGTTTACAGATAGTGACAGTACAAAAGATGACATCACGTAGCTCAGAAATGTTTGAGGCGGACACACATTGTCACGCAAACTCAACACAGAGAAGAGAGAGAGAGAGAGAGGAAGAGAGAGAGAGAGAGAGAGAGAGAGAGAGAGAGAGAGAGACAGAGAGAGACAGAGAGAGACAGACAGACAGACAGACAGACAGACAGACAGACAGACAGACATGTGTCATTCCCTCCAATCAATTTTTTTAATGAAAAAACAACACACACACACACACACACACACACACACAAACACACTGTCACTAAGGCTTACTATATTAAAAGACAAATTTTACAAACCTGTTATACGCATTTGATTATGCAAATTGTAAATGTGAATAACTATAATCACCTTCGAACATTTCAACGTTTATATAAATCGACGTTTAAAAAATTTATAAAACTTATGATTCCGGCTTTTAATTAACCGTCACTGATTACACTATATGACGTAGCCTAAAGCAGACTCCCTGTCTGTGAGTTAACAAGATTTTCGAACAAGGAGCGTATAACTCATCACCCTGCCTGAGGATGCGAGGTAGGCGGAAGATACCCGTTGCGATCACTGCCCCTGAGCAGAAGGTAGCTGTATTCATCACTGTTAGTGCCCTTCGGCAGGGTAGCCATCGGACTGGACAGCTATGATTACATCCATATTGACCAAGGGCACTAACAGAGATGAATACAGCTACCCTTTGCTCAGGGGCAGGGATCGCAGCGGGTATCTTCTGCCTACCCATGCGGCATTCCAATACTTTGCAGTTGCCTCTCCTGCTCAAGTGTCCAAGGAAAGGCCTTCACGTGGTGAGGCGCGGCCATCCGCCACACTGGGCAAAGTTTCCCCTGGATGCCCTTGCTAGGAGGCGCCCAAGCTTCGGTGGGTGGGTGGCTGTGGCTTTCTTAGCGGGTATAAACGGAGGGTTATCCCGTCCTTTCCAGTGACTGCCGTGCTAAGATGCGACTACTGGCTGATGACCTGTCTATTTGGTGCCTCTACAGCGCCCGCGCGGGCATGATGGAACGAAAAAGCCATTTCACCACATGGTAAAGGGCGGATGCGCAGACATGACCGGCATAGTGGCGAATGATGAGGCATGGACAGATTAGTTAGTTATTCATTGCTTACAGGATCCAGCGGACTGCAAAGGAGCCGAACCAGGACCACAAAATCAAGACATCAACTTCGCTGAAAGAGGACTCGCCCCTCATCCGCATAAAAGATCTGCCGAAACAACCCTAGTGGTAACACTGAAGGCACTCCACCAACCGGTCACTTTACAATAAAGACATCCCAGGCAGGGGATGCTGAGGCTATACTCTAATTTATCGAACCCCCGTTTACAAAAAAAAACAAAATAGAATATAAACACCATTATAAAATATTAACAAAACACATATACAGTAAAATGCCTACATTGCTAAATAGTAATATTGTAGGAAGCTCTAGTGACCATTTGGCACAAAGCGTCCAATATTCCCAAGCTGATCCAACAGACCTTACACACAAATGAGGAGTTTTATCCCAGAAGAGTTTTCAAGAAAACAGGTATACGTAGGTGACTGTTCTAGCGAAGAAGAAGATAGTATAGTAGATTGATAGAACAGAGTAGGAATGAGAAAGAACAAAGGAGAAAAAACAGCGACAGTGGGAGTTTAAAGCACTACATTTCCAGAAAGGGCGGGGGGATACTATTAATACTGAAACCCCCGGCACCCCCCTTGTGGAGCATGATCAGATGGCAGGCACCACCACAAAACAAGAACCCAGATCAGAGTGTAAGCATGATTCGCAAGAGAGTTCTATTTTACGGTCTAGACACGCGTTATGCAACATTACTCTCCACGGATTAGCCAAATGCCTCGTCATCTTAGTAGGATGGATTAACGAGATGTCTGTACATCCCCTGTCCACAGATCTTTTCGCCATTCACAGTGAGTGTTGCACCACTGAATAAAAGCTTACAACACAAAATAGCTCTTTCAAAAGTATAGTTCTATTTTTAAGGAATACATTTCGTAGTTTTTTTTATGCTTAGTATTAGCAACGGCTAACCAACATGTTGGAGCTAAAAATAGCAGCTATCAAAGCCGGCATGAAGCAGAACCCTAACAAAAAATTGCTCGTAAGGTGTTCGTTTTACGCTAATAAAACAGACCTTACCGCACACACCAAAGACGCATTCTGCGTGTGTATCTGTGTGTGGCTGCGTGTGATCAAGCGCTTTGTGAAGCATTTTATGTTTGAATTGCGCTATACAAAATAAATTATTATTATTATTATTATTCTTAAAACCGCGCGTTTCACTCAGGAATTTGGTCAAAAGTCACACTACTATGGTATCGATGTACCGTTAAAACAGGGGAAATCACTCCTTGTCAGAACCAAAATGGAAAATTCAAACTTTAGCAGTTGGTTTGAGCAACGAAATCCCACTTTATCATTGTTTAATGTCAAAACAATGCCACTTTATCATTGTTTAATGTCATAACAATGCCACTTTATCATTGTTTAATGTCATAACAATGCCACTTTTTCATTGCTTAATGTCATAACAATGCGAATTTTAGGGTAAACCGTTTTTGCCAAAAGTAAAGGATCCAGCTTCAGTACTTGAAAGAACACGTTAAACATTAGCATCTCAAACCCAGATTATAAGTCTTTGTTTTTAGAAATTGACATAACAGCACATCGCACATGAATACCGATAATAAGACATTGTACAGACTTATACGTTATTAGTACATATATGTTTCACCTATTATCGTATATAAATAGGTTATTAGAATATTTGATAATAACCTTTCATAAGTTATTAGCATCTTTCATGTATCGTTCATTTTTACAACTACAAAATACAACTCGTGCACAAGGAAATTCTACCCCATACCCCGGCCGACCAGGACTTTTCTCAGTTGTCTAGGCGTCAGACAATGCGCCCAAACGCTGCAAGTGAGCGCCTCGGGTTGCTTCAGATCTTGTATTGCCCAGCTCCTTGAGCAGCTCCTTGAGTATACCTCACTGAGCTATAGCAAGGTCTAGATCATGTACGCTGCTGCACCATTGTGGCGTTGCATCAGGGACAGGTAACCAAGGCGATGCTTTTAAAAGAGCCTCTGCTACAGGGTAGATGCACGATGCTTCGAGTCACACCTTGTTAACAAGCACGTTCAAATAAGTAACATCATTCACACTTCTTCAGTTGAAGATTTTGCTACGGAGGTGGGTGTATATAAGAGTCAAATACATTTATGTAATTAATTGTGCGCTTTTGATGGAGGACAAAATACCCAAGAGCAAATACTCCTTGCAATGGCGTCGATAATATTTTCTCTGTTAATAATTTAAAAATTAGTTTTCTTCACCTTGGGTAATTCCCCGCTCAAAGAGCTGCTCACAGCTCTGGCAAGAATCATTACGAATTCACGGCGCCCGGCTCCAGCTTGCCTCATGATGCGTCTAACACCACGGACCATCTTGTTCATATTCATTATTTATATGAACAGTGTCAAAGGACACGTACTTTTCAATGCACATTGTAATTCACAACAACACCATTTACGCAAAACGAACTTAGCACAGCATGATGATGATGATGATGATGATGATGATGATGATGATGATGATGATGATGATTATTATTATTATTATTATTATTATTATTATTATTATTATTATTATTATTATTATTATTATTATTCAGCAATTCATTTAGAGAGTAACAGATTTCAGGATACTAATTTATTCTTTATGGTCGAACGCACGCACGCTCAAGACGTGCGATTCACCCACTCGCGTCTGCTCACTCCTCTCTCTCTCTCTCTCTCTCTCTCTCTCTCTCTCTCTCTCTCTCTCTCTCTCTCTCTCTCTCTCTCTCTCTCTCAGCGAGACGCACGCAGTTAATAAAGTTAGACGTTGTCCACTCTGCCGGAGGATGGCGGCATGTCGGTCATGGCAATGTAGTTCCTCCTGTCTTCAGCTGTGGCCACAGTGTCAGCAGTCAGGGACTCCACGTTCATCGTGCTTGTCCGCCCCTTCACTCCTGCCCTCCCACCTCCGGGAGAAGGTTTCCTGCAGCACAAGACCGCATGGACGTAGGACCGAAAGTGAAGGTCAAGGACGTAGAAGACGTAGGGATTGAGGGCAGAATTGGCGAAGAGGAGACAGAAGGCGGTGATCTTGAAGACGTGCCAGAATCGGTTGAATGGGCTGGGGTCGTAGTGGTACCATAGCAGGAACACGTGTCGGGGCAGCCAGCAGATGATGAACACACCCACCAGACTCAGCACGGTCATAGCCAGGCGTCGCTGCTTCTTCGTAGGTGCCGCTCTAGACTTGTTGTTGCAGCTGTCGGCGATGGTTGTTGTGGTGGCGGCGTTGGCTGTGTCTGAGTTAGCTTTCTTGTGTGCGTTATTTGAATCGTGGAGGGCTGAAGCCGGCGCCACCATTTTGTCCTTGTCCTGTTCTCGGTTGGCGACGTCATCCCTTGTCGCTACGCCAGCGGCAACTGCTTCGGGTGGTTGTCTGGCTGGAACAGACGTGGCCGTCAGAGGTGTTTTGCAGTTTGGCACCGACACTACTTGTCCGCCAGCTGCTGGTCGAGAGCGGGAAGCGAACATCCTGAAGAAGAGGTGGACGGCCAGAGCTATGTAGCAGGGAGCGACGATGAGCATCGGTAAGAAGAACAGTACCACGAACTTTGTCATGACGATGGCCTTGGCGTATCTGATCCCGAAGTCGGGGTCAAAGTCCAGGCAAATATCTTTGTGTACACCGCTGATCGGCACCTGGACGATAGTGGCGGAAATGATATCCGGTATGGCCAGAGCCACGCTGACCAGCCAGATGACCAGGATCATCCATCCCGGTGCCGACTTCAGGGAGCGTGGTTGAGACGCATAACGCCTGGGTCCCACCACCAGAAACAGTCGCTCCACGCTGAGCACGGTGAGGGTGAAAATGGTGACCGCCGTAGTCAAGGTTTCTGTGAAGCGACTGATACGACACATGGGCTCTCCGAATGGCCAGTAGGGGATAGTGTACCAAACGGAGTTGACGGGCAGGCTGGCAAACAGCATCAACAGGTCCCCAGCAGCCAGGTTCACCACCAAGGCGTTGTGAACGGTGCTCAGTTTTTTGTGGCGCGCGAAACTGCGAATCAGCAGAACGTTACCCGTTGTGCCTAGCAAGAAGATGATGGCGAAGGTCAAGGGCACAGCAACGGCTTCTGCACTGAGAGTAGCAGCAGAGGCTTCGAAGAACTGCTGCAACTCTAGCGAGCAGTTGAGAAGGTCACTGACAGTCTTGTTGCAAACTTCATCTTCGTTGTATTCCATTGTATCTTACTGTACTGGGATAGCCTCAGGACTGGGCGCCCCAACTGACCTTACCACTGTTAAGTAGACAATGTGCATTTGCGTTGAGCTATTTATGTTTCGTTTGCATTGGGAAGCTCTGTTTGTGAATACTAGCATACCGTGTTATGTCTCCTTCCTGCCGGTCGGTGTTGTCCAATGAAACAGCGTCTGAAACATAGCAAAGAAAACCAAGTCACGTACTCACAAAGCTGCATAACTCATAAGAACAATGGGTAGGTATCAAACGCCATGAACTATCTAGTGTCAATAAGAGGAAGGATGGAGGATTTGGGGTAGGTGTAGCCAGTAGGCAGTAGAGGACTGGGATACGTGCAGCCAGAAGGTAGTAGAGGACTGAGATACGTGTAGCCAGTAGGCAGTGGAGGACTTGAGGTAGGTGTAGCCTGTAGGCAGTGGAGGATTGGGGTTGCTGTAGCCAGTAGGCAGTAGAAGACTGGGGTAGGTGTAGCCAGTAGGCAGTAGAGGATTGGGGTTGCTGTAGCCAGTAGGCAGTGGAGAATTGGGGTTGCTGTAGCCAGTAGGCAGTAGAAGACTGGGGTAGGTGTAGCCAGTAGGCAGTGGAGGATTTGGGGCAGGTGTAGCCAGTAGGCAGTGCAGGATTTGAGGTAGGTGTAGCCAGTAGGCAATGGAGGATTGGGGTTGCTGTAGCCAGTAGGCAGTGCAGGATTTGGGGCAGGTGTAGCCAGTAGGCAGTGGACAACGGTGTGGGCGAGATCACAAAGTTAACGAAGACAGAGCACTGTACAAATGGATGCACATGAAACGCCGAGTGACAAAGAAGAGCGCAGGTGAGGTGAGACACTATGTATGGTAGACATGACAGGCGAACGGATGATGGCAGACACTGTGCATGGTAGACGTGACAGGCGAACGGATGATGGCAGACACTGTGCATGGTAGACATGACAGACGAACGGATGATGGCAGACACTGTGCATGGTACATGTAGACGTGACAGGCGAACGGATGATGGCAGACACTGTGCATGGTAGACGTGACAGGCGAACGGATGATGGCAGACACTGTGCATGGTAGACATGACAGGCGAACGGATGATGGCAGACACTGTGCATGGTACATGTAGACGTGACAGGCGAACGGATGATGGCAGACACTGTGCATGGTAGACGTGACAGGCGAACGGATGATGGCAGACACTGTGCATGGTACATGACTGTAGACGTGACAGGCGAACGGATGATGGCAGACACTGTGCATGGTAGACGTGACAGGCGAACGGATAATGGCAGACGTTGTGCATGGTAGACGTGACAGGCGAACGGCTAATGGCGCATGGAAGACGTGACAGGCGAACGGCTAATGGCGCATGGAAGACGTGACAGGCGAACGGATGATGGCAGACACTGTGCGTGGCAGACGTGACAGGCGAACTGATGATGGCAGACCTAAAATATCGAACACCTATAATATACAATTAAAAGTCAATAGAAGCTTTTATAGAAAAGAACCCCTTCGGATGAGAGTATAAACCAAGGTTGAGTCTAGCCTTTAGCTCAGTGGATAGAGAACTGGTTTCCTATACCGAAGATCGCGGGTTTGAATCCCGTGTGGGACGATCTTAACGTGACTTAGGTACGAGACTTTTTATTAAGACATCGAGGGTTTTTCTCCGGGTACTCCGGTTTCCTCCCGCCCTTCAATAATGGTATTGGGTGCAGTCAATCTAACATTTCAAAATTAAAAATTGATTTCCATTCCAATTTCCGGTAATAGCGATCGCTTCAGATCGCCGAGCTTCGACTTCGATTAAGGAAAAAAGCGCGTGGTAGTATCCTGTATAATAATAATAATAATAATAATAATAATAATAATAATAATAATAATAATAATAATAATAATTATTATTATTATTATTATTATTATTATTATTATCAGTCTGTGCACGCATGCATTCCATCGCACGGACTTTGAAGATTCTGACGTCTCTGACTTAGACGGCTGAGTGCAGCTACACCAATACACCCATGAAACACTAGGTGCCTTCTCCCCATCCCCGGTCGCCCAGGGTTGTTCTCAGTTGTCTGGTCGTCAGACTATGCGCCCAAAGGTTGCAAGTGGGCGCCTCGGGCGGCTTGAGTTAGATCCTGTATCGGCCAGCGCCTTGAGCAGCTCTTGAGCTGGAAAAGCGCTTTATAAAATCGATTGTTATAAAAAAGGGAACTAAAAAGCAAGCATAAACAAAGTGTAAAACCTAAATATTGCAAAAGGTTGGGGAAGGGATTAGCTTGGAAAGAGGCAATCAAGGAACCCGATCGGGAACCTTAAGTTGGGGGAAAAAACCCTCTCTGTCTTTTTAAGAAGCTTTGACGTCGTTACAACACACGCAGCAATAATAAAACACTTATCTGGAAATAAATTTGGCCCGGACACTTCCACGGGTTATAATGTTTGTATGCCTTGTTACATGACAGGTTCAAGTGCTGCCATTTGCATCATTTAAACCAGTTCCATAAAAGGCAATCGGCTATGAGACACAAAATAGCTTCGGATTTATTGTCGATTCTAAAGACGGCGTCGTCGTTTGTGTAAATCATAACCATACTGCAACAACGTTCACAACGGGGGAATCAACAGAAACACACGCAAGTCCTAATATATTATATTAGGATCAAACGCATATTGGGCATGAATTTGGTGGTTAATGGATGTGTACATTCATTCTTAGCTTAGCATGTTCGCACAGTTAGCACTAACGGCCCTATTTCTTCTGAAAATAAAACTGAACAGTTTTTTTAAAGGGCAGTTAGCCTAAAAGGGTCATTCACAGTAATGAATAGCGAGATATATTTTATTGTTGAGAGAAGAATGATTATGACCGATGAAGGGTGGTTAGCTAAAAAGGTTCGCGCACTTCGTAGCTGAAAAAAAAAATCTCGATATTTTCTGTTAAGAACGAAGAATGATGGACACTTAAATACTACTATTAGCTACAGACATGCTTTGCATGCCCTTTAGAAAGCCAGCAGACGTCATTTTGGCGCCATTAGTCAGGGGGCACTAAAAAGTGGGAACGGAACGGAGACGAATGGCAGCTTTTTACCTCTGTTGTCGTGGGGTCCACATTGAGCTCGGTCGCCGCACGGTACTCTAGACACTAGGTCGCACGCTCGTGCTACCCGCTTGTTTGGATGCAAATGACGGAAACAAATTACTGTTTGATTTTCTGGTCGTGCCTCCGACAAATGGAAAATGACCCGCACCAACAAATGACAGCCCGGCTGTAAAAGGTGAGGTAAAAAGACCGTTGTTTGGAAGCTGAACTGTTTATCTCGCTAGTTCGTTTAGTATACGGAGTCTTCGTCTGTCTTCTTTTAGCTCAGGGCTGAAAAAAAGCTTGGTCCATCCTTCTGGCTCCTAACACTACAGTAAAACCGTGTTGTAGTACTACATGCTGCACTGTCCTCTGCGTTCAAAAGAGTGACCGTACTAATGGCGGCTAATCATTCTTTCAAGGTATGCAATTGAAGAAGGGGGTGGGATCGTACTTGTCACCTACGTGGGTAAACTGGACGTCACAGCCGCGACCTAACGGTAAAACTGGCAGGTCCACTGATTGCTGAACATTTCATTACGTTGCGAGCGTCGTGGCCGCATGGTCTAAAACGGGACTAACTTGCCTAGACCACAGGCTAGAAACTAATGGCGCCTGACCGGTGTGTGATTGATCCCAACTATAAGCGTTATGTTTCGCCGAATATTATTTGCTTTCGACTCGGGCAACCTCTCGAGGTTTTTATCTGGGTACTTCGGTTTGCTCCCCCAGCAAACATTTGATAAACCCAGAATTTTTCGATAAAAAGTGACAATAAAATGTCACAAATCAAAACGAAAATAAAAAACAATTACAGAAATTTTTTATATAAAAAACTTCTAGTCTGCAGTAAACAGCACTTAGCGCCGCCTGCTTAAAGAGAACCTGACTTTGAAACTTTAAACCAACATAGTGTATTTATACTATAATCTAATATATAATCCATATTATTGCTGTAAACGCTTTCCAATGGGCTTTGCCAGACACTGGGCTTCCCCGATAACGTCACGACGCGAGTCTATCGGAGCGGGCCGGCGATACGGCCATTAAGCGTCGCCCGATACAACAGGAACGAAGTAATGACACAGAACAAACAAAGCCCAGCCAGCACAGGCTGATAACACGAGGTCAAGCTCCGGTGACGCCATGGGTAAACAATCTAAGGGGGATAAATCACTATAGCGGACGACCCTTTCAACGCTCGGACACCACGTTTAGGTTCAAATGTTGCAAATATTAGACATGGAAATGTATGAATATGTAAGTCAATAGCATCTCTTAACATGGAGGGGACTTCTTAGTTTTTTCCTCGCAAATTTTATACCGACCTCAGACGCACTTATAGAGTTTTTCAAAATGGCGATGATCCTTTCATGGAGGTGATTTTGATATGTGCTAATGGGTTTGTTCAGACAAACCAATAACCTCTCTTTAAGCTCTGTTTTCCAAGAAACACTGGTTAAATAATTTAAATGCGTTTGAAATTATTTCCCGACGGTGTCAAAAATATACATCGTTGGATTTTATGACTGCAAAATGATCGGGCGTTAATAACAGAAATCTAAAATGAATAATGAGAAAAATTTCTAGAATACATTTTATGACCGCAAAACGATTGCACCTTAAAACATAAATCTAAAAGGAATAATTAGGCGAAATGTCTGGGAATGCGTTTTAAGATTGCGAAATATTTGGGCGAAGAGACAGGGTGGACAAACATATTTTAACGAGTTGAATTGAAGGCCTAGGCGATAATGGTTTGGTTTAAACTTTAGGTTGGGGGGATCGTAGGATGTTTATATAATTGTTAACATATGAACAAGTTGTCAACAGAACAAGCATCGTTGCTATTCCGTTAAAAACTCGTATACCGTGACATTGTGAAGTTTTCCTCTTTGAAAGTGTTTTTTTTTTTAACGACTATGTGTTTGGCTCAGGTATAGCCCTTTTTGAATTGATAACAAAACAAGACAAGATAGCAAGACGTTCAAATGTATTTTCAGACACTCACACACAGAGCCTCGGTGGTGACAGGGGGGGGGGGTGAGTGGGTGGTGGAAGTGGAGCGGAGTGTTTTCTTGGCGGTGTTGTGGCTAATGAAAATGAAACCTTTGAAGCGTATGAGAATAATTTTGTTTTGCCTGATCGCTGTTCTGATGATAATGTGACCAATAGTCTTGGTTTATCTTTAATTGACTTTTGTAAAACAATGCAAGGCTGTATTGTAAACGGTCGCCGTGGGCACCCGGGTAACAGTGGAAATTTTACATCTAAAGAATGCAGCGTGGTTGACTATGTTATAGTATCTTTATCTTTGTTTGATATTGTTGCCGATTTTCATGTACACGAATTTAATGATCTGTATTCTGATATCCACTGTCCGATTTCTGTTGATCTTGCATTGAACGTACTCAAGAAGGCCGATGTAAGTAACGCTCACTATAATATGCAGCCTTCTGGTAATAATAATCGGGAAAATCATGTTCTTATTAATAACCGTAGTTTTTGTTCTAGGCCTAAGTGGTTAGTCATAGTAAATATTGTAATAAATTGAATGACTATGAGCAGGAAATCAATGCATTAAATAAACGTTTAAATGAATTAGTTGCCAGTGGAGACGAGGCCCCTCAAGCCACAATAGACTTGATATGTACTCAGTTAGGAAATATTATGAAAAACCCTGCTTCAGAAATAGGTTTGTTTAGGGCAACGCCCACACATAAGAGTACAAATCGAAGTAATGAGAATTTCCCTTGGTTCGATGCACAGTGTGAGAAAAGAATAAAAGAATTGTTCAAAGCGAAAACATTAACGAGAAGATTTAGGTCAAACTATTATAAAGAGCAACAACAAAAAAAAAAAAAGCTAGTAGAGAATACAAAAAACAACTTCGATTATCCTTCAAGAAATATAAGACTAAATTTATAAAGAAAATCCGTAATTTAAAGAGTTCTGATCCTAAGGTATTTTGGAAAATCATCAACGGATGTGTTAGTGAAAAGGCGGAAGTAACTTCTAAAATCTCCTGCGAGGTTTTTCTACAACATTTTCAAAAGCTTAGTGACCCAGTTGATGTTAATGATGATGGCCCTGACCACTCTCCTCCTAATGAGTTAGATGATCAGCCTGAATACAATGACCCTTACTTAAATGGCCGGTTTACTGAAGAGGAAGTAAAATATGTACTTAAAGGTCTACATAATAATAAAGCATGTGGATTAGATAGTTTAACTAATGAATTATTAAAGGCTGCTTCTACTAGACTTCTTCCTCTATTCACTAAATTCTTTAACTTAATTTTAGTGTCTGGTAAGGTGCCAGAAGAATGGACAATAGGTGTAATTAAACCGCTTTACAAGAACAAAGGTGATAACGGCGATCCAAACAATTATAGAGGTATAACAATCTTGAGTTGTTTCAGTAAAGTTTTTTCTAGTTTACTTAATAATAGGTTGACTACCTTTTTTAATTTAAGACATACAATAGGGAGTGAACAAGCAGGGTTTACATCAGGACATAGCGTGATGGACCATATTTTTACGTTACAAGCTATTATTGATTTCTTTCTGTTTAAAAGAAAAAGATTGTATTCTGTTTTTGTTGATTATGAAAAGGCTTTTGATCTTGTCAGTCGAGCTATGCTTTGGCAGAAATTGTTAAACTCTGGTGTAAAAGGAAGGTTGTTAATTGTTATCCAAGATATGTACAGTAAAGCAAAATCATGTGTAAAGTGTAACACCCAAGTTTCTGATTATTTTGGTTGGTTTACCGGGGTCCGTCAGGGAGAAAATCTATCACCTTTGTTGTTCTCAGTGTATTTGAATGATTTAAAATATTTTATTGGTAACTCTGGATCCAAACTTGAAACTTTGAATTTAGCATCACAGGAGGCACAATTAGGTCAAATAGATATTGATATTTTGTACAAGTTATTTATTTTATTATATGCAGACGATACGGTTATTTTTGCTGAATCGCCTGATGCTTTACAGACAGCCCTTGATTCAATGTATGATTATTGTCAGCTCTGGAAACTTAAAGTTAATGTAGCAAAAACAAAGGTTATGATTTTTCCAGGGGTAAAGTAAGAAATGTCCCAATTTTCATGTACAATGGTGAGCAAATTGAGGTTACGTACGATTTTCAATATCTGGGAATAAAAATCAATTACAATGGAAGCTTTAAGCCAGCTCAGAAAAACCTATATGACCGAGCCACCAAGGCGATGTTTGCTTTACTCCGCAAAGTTAGAAAATTGGCTTTACCTATTGACATGCAAATTGAACTCTTTGATAAAACTGTTGTACCTATATTATTGTATGGTTCGGAAGTATGGTGTCCTCAGATGACTGACCTGGTAAACAAATTGCAACTACGTTTTTATAAGTTTATCTTAAAGCTTGGTAAAAGTACACCGACATGTATGGTTTTAGGAGAAGTAGGTCAGTTCCCTATAGATATCTTAGCAAAATGCCGTATGTTAAATTTTTGGTATAAGCTTGCTTTTGACAGAAATAGTACTAAATTATCTTGTGTGGTTTACAGGTTTCTGCTGAAGATGTACGAACTAAACTTGTACAAACATGATTATTTAGACTGTGTCAAGAATTCTCTGGAAAAACTAGGGTTAGGAAATGTTTGGTATGATCAGTCTCAAGGCTCAAATTTCTCTGCCGAAGGGTTTAAAGAAGAGATAAAGAAAAGGCTGCAGGATCAACATGTACAAAACTGGCATTCAGAAATTAACACAAATGATTTATATTATAATTATAGAATGTTTAAAGAAAATTTTGAATTTGAAGAATATTTGACAGTTTTGCCCGCCAGCCTAGCTGCTGTTGTCATAAAATTTAGAACCTTAAACCATAAGCTACCAGTGCAAAGGGGACGGTTTCTTGGAATCCAGAGATGTGACAGAATCTGTAATAAATGTACTTTTAATGAGTTAGGAGATGAATTTCATTTTATTTTTATATGTCCACATTTCGACGATGATAGAAAAGAGTTGCTTAAAAGGTTTTTCTATGTGCGACCCAATGCTATTAAATTTTCTAATTTATTTTCAACGAAAAATAAGACTATTCTGCTGAAACTGGCTAGGTTTATGAAAATAATAATGGATAGCTTTAGAACGTAATATAATGATTTGTAATATTAATGATAGTAATAATAGGGATTATTCTTTTTTCAGTAATGACAATATAAATACCCAATACCAGTGTGTACCCCCGCCTTCTCCCCTTCTTTATCACCCAATCTTGCGAGAGAGTGCGTGCGATTTGTGATCAGCTTGTGTGGACATAAGTTTTATGTAGTATGCTTGTGTTGTGTGATAATAATGAATGTGTATTTTGTAAATGTTTATTATGTCTCTTAGAACGCGAGTGTGAAAGATTAACTTTTATTTTTGTAAAATATATGTACATGTGTATTTTATATTGTATTTTATGATTTTTATGGTTATTCTACATGTATGTTTATTTGTATTCATTTTAGTTGTATCCAAGTGCCCCAAGGGGTTTTATGGAATAAAACGCTTTTGACTTTGACTTGATTTGGCTAGGCTTTATCCTAAGGAAGCCAAAGTAAAACGTGGAATGATAGACTACTATCTGAACTATCTGCCAGAAAACGAAAATCAAAATCGGTTGAGGCGATGTTTAGATACAGCTACAGTGGTAAAGCACAATGACCTTGACCTTTGAGAAAGTACTACTACTACAACTACTACTACTACCACTACTACTAATCCTCCTCCTCCTCCTCCTACTACTACTACCACCAGCACTACTACTACTACTACTTCCACCACTACTACTACCACTACAACAACTACTACTACTACTGCTACTACTACTACCACTACTGCTGCTACCACTACTACTACTATTACTACTACTACTGCTACTACTACTACTAAGGATATTTATAATTTGTAGGGATTCAAAGTAGACGCAAAAGGAAAAGGCAGCCACAAGAAAGAAAGAAGAAAATAGAAAAACTGAAAAAGAGAAAAGAGAAGAAAAAAATAAAGAAGACAAGAAAAGAAAATAAAGAAAGAAGAAAGAGAAGAAAAAAGAAGAAAACATAAAAACAGAAAGACAGAAAAAAGAAAAGAAAGAAGAAAACAGAAGAAAAGAAAGAAAGAAGAAAACAGAAGAAAAGAAAGAAAGAAAAAAATAAAGAAAGAAGAAAAGTTAAGAAAATAAAGAAAGCAAGGGAATAAAAAAAAGAAAGAAGAGAAAAAAGGAAAGAAGAAAAGAGAAGAAAAGAAAGAAAGAAGAAAAGAGCAAAAGAAGAAACGAGAAGAAAAGAAAGAAAAAGAAATTAAAAAGAAAGAAAGAAGGAAAGAAAGAAAAAAAAGAAAATAAAATAAAGAAAGACAAAAGAGTAGAAGATAAAGAAAGAAAAAAGAGAAGAAAAGAAAGAAAGAAAAAAGAGAAGAAAAGAAAGAAAGAAAGAAGAAAAGAAGAAAAGAAAAGAAAGAAGAAAAGAAAGAAGAAAAGAGAAGAAATGAATGAAAGAAGAAACGAGAAGAAAAGAAAAAAAGAAAGAAAGAAAAGAAAGAAAGAAGAAAGAAAAGAACGAAAGAAAGAAAAAAAGAAAGAAAGAAAGAAAGAAAAAAAAGAAAGAAAGAAACGAAAGAAGAAAAGAGAACAAAAGAAAGAAAAAACAAACGAGAAGAAAAGAAAGAAAGAAGAAAAGAGAAGAAAAAAGAAAGAGAGAAAGAAAGAAAGACTGAAACAAATAATACTTGAAGGACCGAGGAAAGTACCAAAAATAACAACTGAAAGATCGCTATAAGACAGAAAGGCAGACCAGGAAAGAAGGATGGACAAAAATAAGAGAGAAAGAGAGAGAGAGAGAGAGAGAGAGAGAGGGCTAGAGGGGGGGGGGCCGGGGGGGGGAGTGGGATGGTAGGAGAAAGGAAGTAACAGAACAATAGATTTAAAAGCGTTAGGTGGGCAGGTGAACGAAATCTGGATATTTTTCTGTTAAAAAATTCATTGGTCCTGGGGACGTTGCTCTGGCATCGCGGCCTACTTTAGGTGCATTGATTTTTGAACGCAGGAATATTTCAAAGGCTGTTAAACGACCAACAAAACACACAACAGACAACAACAAAACACACGAAGATGATTAAAGAAAACGCGAATGAACAAGATGAAGGAAGAGGAGGAGGAGAAGCAGAAGAAGTTTTTTGTAGATTATAGTCACACGACACTTTCGCATATAGGTGACTACTGGACCGATTTATACTGACACCAGCGGGCCAGTTGTTGGTAAAGGGGAAAATAATATGATCACACGTTGACCAATCCGGGATTCGAACCAGCGACCTTTCGGTTACTAGCAAGACGCTCTTACCAACTGAGCTACCCGGCCCCATAGCAGAAGAAATAAAGATATTACTCTTATATAGCGCACTTACAAGCTCCGAGCTCAAAGCGCTGGCCACTACTATATTCAGCAATCACACAATAGTGTGCTGAAGTCAGGATTCGAACCCATATCGCCCGAGACGCACGTACACAAGTCGTGCGCTCTGACGACTGAGCTATCCCTTAAGGAGAAGTAAATAAAGGAGAGGGAAGGAGAGTAGAAGAATGATGATGACGGTGATGATGATGATGATGATGATGATGGTGATGATGGTGATGATGATTGTAACAAGAGCCTAGATTTAAAACACCACCCGATAGCTTTTGCCTTGTTTAGTCAGGTTAACACTAAGGCAGACGATGGAGGTGTTGCTGATTACTGCTACACATTTCTTAGGCTGACGATAGCCCAGTAGGCAATGACATCATCCAGCTTACGTTAGAGCTCCTCGATTGTACATCCAATCAGATTTTAGATCCAATCAGAACACAGAGAGATTAGGTAGAACCAGTTCTGCTTGGTCAGGCAGAGGCCAGGTAGAGGGTCATTCTGCGTTCAAACTGCCTAGAGTACACAGCTACACTCTAACAGAATCTCTCCATAGACGTAAAGCAGGACTTGTTGAGAATTCGAATCAATCAAGTTAGCCACGGCCTGACATTGTCAAAAAGGTAAATGAACATACTTTTGTTTCATCGTGATGTATTGATATTATTGTTGAATTATATTTGTGAAATTTGCTATGCTTAGAATTGAATTGTTAGTCCAGCGTGCGTGACCACGTGGCGAACACGACCGGCCGACGCCATGTTGTATACCTTACGGACCCACTGTTGTTTAACCTATATGTATGCTTGCAGACCAGTGGCCGTAACAGAGAATGTGTATAATATTAATTCTTTCTCTATGTGTATAGTTCCATGATTTATATTTATATATGTATAGGAAATTAGAGTGGAGATTCCAGTGGACCACAGACTTAGCAGAATGTTCGTCGCTTATATATAGAGATGTGGAGCTAATCACTGAGTGCTACTTCGGCCTTCAGTGAGACGCTCTGCACACACCTAGTATACAGGGTTGTGCAGACTTTCGTCTCATATGTTACAGACGAGCAGGCATTGTATCGTGAGCCCAACCAGGTGAAAGACAACAAGTCGTCGCTGAACGTTGGCCTGCCGAGGCATCTAACGCACTGAGCGGAAAGAACCCACCAGTCTAGCAACAAGGAGAAGACTCCACATCAACACAACTTATCAAGGAAGCAACCACTACGCAGCGCTTCGAACACACTGATAAGTGCAGATTGACGCAGTGCACTAAAACTGTATCACAGGACCACAGTAGTCCACGCTTCCAGAACTCTGACCATTAGGGCAGAAAGCATCCAGTGCCCAATGATGTTACAGTAGCTGCCTAGAACTATCAAAGGCGAACGGGTCCAAGAGACATTTGAACTTTTAAGTTAGTTTCGTACTTCGAAGATCATGTATAGAGTAGAGTAAATAAATATGTGATATTTACTGTTATCAAGTGGCTGGACTACCTATGTTTCATAGCCGTGTGAGAGCTAGTGTGACAGTGATCTTTTACCATTTTTTCTATCTATGTCTGTACCCCAACCTTACCACAGACTGAGCTAAAGAAATAAATGTATTAAGTTAAGTCACAAGGAGATTACTAGCGATCCCCATCGACAATAGACAAGTGGGTAATAGCATTCCATTGTGCAGAGTCCAGCAACAATAGACCCACCGTCACATTGATGGTGATGATGATGATGATGATGATGATGATGATGATGATGATGATGATGATGATGATGATGATGATGAATAAACTAAGCAGATTGATGGGGGTAGGCAGACATAATTCATGGGTTCACCAAAATTTGACGAAGAGAAGACGGGTGGGAAGAAAGAAGGTGGGAGAGAAGACGATAATGAAGACTGGCTATACAACATACAAATAAAACAATGGACAAATCAAAGGGAAATAAAAGACGTCAAGTCAAGAAATCTGTAGTCACAGAGAGAGAGAGAGAGAGAGAGAGAGAGAGAGAGAGAGAGAGAGAGAGAGAGAGAGAAAGAGAGAGAGAGAGGGGGGGGGGGAAGAGAGAGAGGGAGAGAAAGATCCTATCCTTCCTATCCTGTCCCATAACCCGAAGGTCGTAGGGGCACCACAGATGATCGCTTAACCAGCATACTCCATCTTTCTCTGTCCTCAGCAGCCCTCATGGCTTCGCTCAGTGTCAAACCAGTCCATTCTCGAATGTTGTCCTCCCACCTCTTTTTCGGTCTCCCCCTTCTTCTACCTCCTTGCACTGTGCCTTGCAGAATGGTCTTTGCAAGGCCTGATGATCTGGTGACGTGGCCATACCATCGGAGTTTCCGTTTCTTCACCACTGTGAGCAGGTCATCGTGTTGTCCAATGGCTTGTGTGATGGTCTGTCGGACTTCAACGTTGGTGATGTGTTGGGTATAGGAAATGCACAGAAGTCTTCTGTAGCACCTCATCTCCATGCTTTGTATTCTTCGTTGGAGATCTGCTGTGAGGGTCCATGCTTCGCAAGCATATAGGAAGATGGAGATGACCAGAGATCGCAGCAGTCTTACTTTGGAATGTAGACTGATGGTTCTGTCTTTCCAAATGGGCTTCAACCTTGTCAGGGCAGCAGTTGTTTGTGCGATCCTGGAGAGGACTTCCTGTCGAGACCCATTGTCTGACACAATGGCTCCTAAATATTTGAAGCTGTGCACTGTGTTGAGGGATTGGCCTTGTACTTTGATGTCCGTGTTGATGCCATTGGTGTTGTTGGTCATCATTTTGGTCTTCTCTGCACTTATTTCCATTCCATAAGCTATGGAGGTGGTGTCAAGCCTCTGTACAAGCTGTTCAAGTTCTTGTTCCTCTCCAGCCAATCCATCAATATCATCCGCAAAACGAAGATTGGAGATTGCTCTGCCCCTATGCTGACTGTGCCTTCGTGATCTGCAAGAGCATCTGACATGATGCGCTCTAGGAAGATGTTGAAGAGTGTTGGAGTGAGTAGGCATCCTTGACGCACACCGATTGTTGTTCTGAACCAGTTCCCGATGACGCTGTTATGGAGGACTGCACTGGTAGCATTGTATGTTTCTGTTAGTATCTATTTTGACCGGGGTGTTTTTTTTTGTATTTGTTTTTTTTTATTTTGCTTGGATCTTTTTTGTTGTTGTTGTAACATGTTTTTTTTTTTTTTCTTTTTTTTTGTTTTTTTTTTTTTGTTGTGTTTGTTTTTTTTTTTTTTTTTTCTTTTTGATTTTTTTTTTTCTTTTCAGGTTTTTTTTTTTTTTGTTTCTTTTTGTTTTTGTTTTTTTTTTATTTGTTTTTTTTTTTTTTTTTTTTTTTTATTTTTTTTTT
>CM072515.1:74236252-74266252 GCA_036898135.1 Oncomelania hupensis
CTCTCTCTCTCTCTCTCTCTCTCTCTCCCTCTCTCTCTCTCTCTCTGTCTGTAAGTTTTTTTTTAACACGGGTTTGTTTTTTATCATCATCATCATCATCATCATCATCATCATCATCATCATCATCATCATCATCATCATCATCATCATCATCATCATCATCATCATCATCATCATCATTATCATAACCACCACCACCACCATCACATCATCATCATCATCAAGAACTTCAACAACAACAACAACCATAGCAATAACAATAAACGCAAGAATAAAAAACCGATAATAACATTAGCAGCAATAGCATCGTGCTACACTACAGCAGCAACAACAACAACTTCCCTAACGTATCGTCATCTTCACCATCATTAACAAAACACATAAGAGGAACACCAATCATTTGTTACCACCACCACCGCCATCACCATCATCATCATCGATACAATTCTTTTTACAGTTCTTACTTGTGTGGTAACTTCAGATGTGCGGTGTGTGTTTACGTTATGTTTTTATGTGGGAGGGTGTGTGTCTGTGTGTGGGCGAGTGTGTGTGTACATGCGTGCGAGAGTGCGTGTGCGTGCGTGCTCTGACGCTAGCATGCCCGTCTCTCTCTCTCTCTCTCTCTCTCTCTCTCTCTCACACGTCCCTTTAGGTTTCTTTGCCTACCTTCTTAAGGAAGGGAAGATGAGGTGAGAAGTGGGTCAGGCGTGAGACAAGCGAAGGTAGCACTAATTGAAATGGAAGTAGGCTACACGGTAGACAACCCTACTTCGAAGGGACAAAATCCAGGTGACAACAACCTCAGCCACGACGACCATTGTAGACCAATCTCACAACGCTACTTCAGACATCGTCTTTCACAATCTCGCATTCTAATAGCGTTGATCGCATTACCTCCAGCATATATATATATCTGCTTGTAGAAACGAACAACAACAAAGTTGCACAGGAACGAACATTGAGGTTTAACGTCTAGATCCACCCTTTGCGATATGGCAGACGTAGATAACCATCTCGGGGAAGACAGGTTATGGACCTCAATCAAAAATAGCAAATTCGTTAACATGCAAAGCAAAGAGAGAAGGAAATGTACACAGTATCGTCTAAAAACATCTGCCAACATTGAGTTGTTCGTGAAGTTCTAAAAATAGCCAAAATTGTATCTACTTACCGGAATAAAGTAGAAAGGTGTAACTTTCGCTTTCGTTCTAGCAGAGCTAGCCCACCTACGTCAGTCTCCTCCTCTTTCTCTTTAGAACGGCTTTTTGCTGTGTGTCGCTGCTGCGGTGCGGCGACGTCCTACACCCACGTTCAGGCCGCCGACAATAGCAGGAACTAGTCCTTTACAATTCTGCTTTGTCTCTTCGCAAAACAAAATAAATCACTTGCTGGCCACACAAGACGGAAGCCTTTATGACGCTTTTTTTTCCTCTGCAAGAAAGGACAAGAGAACTGATGCAAAGAAGAACAAAAAATACGCTTAACGGGAAAGTTTTGGACTGAGACACGTTTTTAGCCAATTGCAGAACTAGGCAGCCAGCTGGCAGTGCGTTGAGAGATGGCGAAAGGCCAGGCTATAGCTGGCAGAGAGGGCAGCAGGAAAAGATGGAAAATAAGGAAAGGAAACACGGACACCATTGTTCTCTCTGTTTCTCCATTTGCCTCTGCCGCTGCTGGCATCAGGTGAGGAGGTACCAACCAAGGGGCCTTGCCTGCTGAGCTACAAAGCTCGGGGGAAAAGAGGGAGCTTAGGGAAGCGAGGAACAGATTGATGAAAACTTGCCCCGAGACTTGGACGAGGGAGAAACGAAGACAGGGTGGTTCGGAATAAGACTAATAAGAATGGAAAGAGAGAGAGAGAGAGAGAGAGAGAGAGAGAGAGAGAGAGAGAGAGAGAGAGTCGGGCTCTGCATGATAAAGAGGCAACCGTGGTTTCCAGGCGGCACTGTTGCAGAGGCTGAATCGGTGAAAGCTGCAACCACGTGCTGCAAAGCCTCTCACTGTAACCACTGTAACGGGTAATGATCCTACTAACATGTACTAATATGTGATACAGGGGTCTGAACTCTTTACATTCCCATCCCCCTATCTCTCCACCCTCCCGAGTGGGACAGGTTAGTCCAGCAAGAAATACGTTTTTCTTCTTATTTTTCTTTTTGGTGACGAGGAGCGACTTTCAGCGGTCAACTCTAGCCTAGTCTGGAAGTTTACCTGTGCAAGTCCCGTTTGTTGATGGGCTGAAAGACGATTTGGTCAAGCTCTTCTCGATTACATCCGGAAAAACAGTTGTCCACAGATTGCTTGCATTAAAATGTTTGCTTTCGATTAAGGTTAAAGGTTCTGAACGCTACGTTTAGTTAAAAATTGTAATTGAAACTTATCAGTTTGATCCACATCATAGTAGATTGATAGAACAGAGTAGGAATGAGAAACTGTAACTGAAACTGATCAGTTTGATCCTCATAGGTTTTCTACGTCATTTATTTGCTACTAATAAAACATGGTTTAACGCAAGATCACATTGATTACAATATAAACGACCTTGTGACATCACGAAGGTATATGTAAACTAAACAACTAGAACTTCTTTATTGAATCAACATAAACAAAATTGTACTAATTAAGGAATTTAATGAAGCAAAAATAATTCTATTAAAACAATAATAACACACATCGATATAACTCATCTAAACTAAAATGTTCTTTTCAGTCTTGGCACCAAAGTTTCTTCAGTCATTTATTTATATATCTCTTCCACAGATATCTCTGTAAAATCTATTTGTCCTATTTGTCCAACTGCTATTGATACTATCGCAACGACGTGGCACAACGAAAACTTAAGTTACACAGCAAACACTAATCTATTAATATGCACATCTAAAACACAAGTCAAATGTCTTCTCTGTCTTTGCACAAAGTTTGTGAAAACGTTTGGTTCTTCTATGTCTTTTACTCAAATATATCTGCACAGCCTAGATATTTTATACTGTTCTTGATACTGTCACAATGAAACTTCATTTCCTAAACCTAAATATATACACTGGCAAAATAAAATCTTCATTTCTAATCCTAAATATATATCTAAATGTCTCCGTCTCTATGTGCAAACAATAAAACTGTATCTTGG
Organism: Oncomelania hupensis; assembly: GCA_036898135.1. Taxonomy (NCBI): domain Eukaryota; kingdom Metazoa; phylum Mollusca; class Gastropoda; order Littorinimorpha; family Pomatiopsidae; genus Oncomelania; species Oncomelania hupensis. The sequence goes on from CM072515.1 coordinate 74,239,380, forward strand.
CCTACACATTTAAAACAAATGTGGCCTACCTTTACTAGTTTGTCCGTTGTGCCAGTCGTGCAGAACGCCGAAGATCAATCGGAGTTCTTCCTGGGGCGGCCATCTGCGCTGGGGGTGCCTGCACCAAAGGCGCTGGCTCCCATGCAGAGGCTGGCCCGTTGTGGTTGATGGTGACCATTGTAGGAGGGAGAGAGTCAGGAAAACTCTCCATCCAGGTCTCAGGCTCTCCTTCGTCGCTCTCGCTGGAAGGCATGGTCTCGAGTGGGTCAGGAGGTGGGATGAGCAGATCGAAGTGTTGACCCACGGGTTGGAGATCTCTTCTGTTCACCACCCGCTCTGGCCCACCTGCTACTGGCTGGATGGTGTAGACGTGCAGGCGGGGATCCCGGCGGGCGGTGACGCGATGCAGCTCAGGTCGCCAGAAATCCTGGATTTTGTTCCGACCCACCACTCTGTTTCTGGTATAGACGTAGTCTCCGACGGCCAAGGGATGGTCAGCTGCTCTTTGGTCGGCGAGTTTAGTCCTGGTCTCGGCGGCTCGCACTAGTTGTCTGCTTGCGCCGCCTCTGGGGTTTCCTCGTGACTGGATGGGCGATTCGTTGTAGTTTCGCCTCTGCCGGCCCCTTCTTGGATGATGGCAGTCTCTGGATCTTGGTTTTCAACTGCACGGGTTCGCATCTGCTTCTCAGCTCCCTTAGTTGATGCCTTCCTTGTTGTTGTCATCTTTCCCATCCTGCTCGCAGCGCCAAAATTTGTAGTGGTGTTGAGTGGTGTTGTGTTTTGGAGAGACGATGGTGTGCTATGTGATGGATTGGAGGCTATGGTGAAGGCTCACACATTCTCTCTCTCTCTCTTCCCCAACGCCAGTCCGTGATGACCGTTGAAATGTTTTATTTAGAAGACATCATAGGCTACTAAGAGCAAAGGCATTGCTGGAGTGGAACAACCCTTATCTGCTGCGTTGTGCGGTGTGCTCTCCCCATGCCGATGTTTGTGTTTTGCTTTTATTACGGACCGTCAGACGCAGCGGCCGTGCTGCTTAAGCATTTCCCACCCGCCCCAAAATCTTGGCTCGCTGGCTAAGTTTGTGTTAGTAACTAAACTTACTTTGACGCATAAGGCTAGAAACGCAAACGAATACTATGCAAATTATATATTGACGGAAACGCAAAAATACAACCTTTCTTCTGTTATAACAATGTCGGACCTATCTGCTTCAAAATAAAAATAATACGCAATTTAAGAGGGAGTTGGCTGCTGCTCCTAAGAATGTCACGACTCTAAACTCAAAATAACTCTTTAATTTAATACAATTATAAATAATAATAGTAATGACAAAGAAAGAACAACGTCTCCTCTTTCCAATGATATACAATATGGCATGGTTACTATTATGGGTTCCGACTATGACGAACTAAACTAGAAAACAACTAACACAACATGCAATAGTTACATCTAGAGCCCTCTGACAACTTTTCACTGTTTCCCTTTCGATGTGTATGTCCCTATGAAACTAATATATATTTTAAGTATCTACTATTAGAGAATAAACTAAGACATCGGAAAATATCACACTAAGGTGTTACAGTGGAGAATCTTTGCTACACTAGCATCATTCACAATTTATAATCTTATGTTTTGTAGGCGAGCGGGAAGGTCTGTTACAGCCGGAGAAACCAGCCTCAGCTGCAGCTGCAGCTGCGCGTACAACAGCGCGGTGTCTTTATCAACATGATATGCATCGCGCTATCCTAAACATCGCGCTCTAATTCAAAATTGCTACATAAATCACAAATAAAGTTTATATATTCTAATAGAGAATTTAACGCTGCATCTAATGGTTATATGCTTTAAAGGATCTGAAAAATGTATATTAAGTTATTTCATACAGTTAGTTTAAACATAACAGAGAACAAAGTTAGGCCTACATATCGTATGGTCAGAAATACTCGTAGCCAGCACGGCTACATTTAGTTTGGTAGAAAATCTGGCAGAAGAAAGATAGGAGGGTGTATTATCAGAAAGGATCTTGTGAAAAGAAAATTTCTGTATTACATTTTAATCTGTTGGCAAGAGGTATGATGTTGATCTGTTTGTAATCATCCAGAGAGTTGTTGTTTTTAAGAATAACCATTTTAATTGCACGTTTATGCAATCATAAATAAAGGCTTCACGGCATTGCTACTAGCAAAATCCCAAATTGTTGAAGAATAGTCAATAAATGGTTGAATATGTCCCAAATAAAATAGTTCGCGAGAATGCAGATTTCAATAATTTAATCCTTGATAATTAATAAGTACTTCTGGAAATAGTTCTACCAACATTTAAAATATGTTGCAACCATAACAAAGTATTGTCTAATGTCACGCCAAGAAGTTTATAGTTTTCAAGAGTTTTCAAGAGTTTTTATTTCAAGTTTTTATAACATTGTACTTCTTCAACTGTTTTGTTGCTAAGCTTTAAAAGATGGAGCTTCATTGAAGAACTTTGCCTTTGTTGTTTAGTTGTAATTAGCATGGATTTAGTTTTGTCTAAATTAAGTGTCATGTGATTAAAGTCAGCCCATTCCCGTAGTTCATTTGCCCATAATTGTGAAGAGGAGAGTACTGCCGTGAACTGACAAAACCGAGCAAGTCCACAAAACCTACTTTCGAGAAAATCGACGTTTTGTGTTGCGCTATATTACGCGATCGTTTCTGGAAGTTTAAGGGCATATTATAATGCAATTCCTCGAATTAAGAGTGCATACCTTGAATGTTAAAGAAATGTTTGATAGATTTGATGTTTTAAGACTATTTGTGGACTTGCTTTGTTTTGTCAGATTATTCTTGAGATAGATCTTTGTTGAGAACATGACAAAACCAAGCAAGTCACCCGCTTGGTTTTGTCAGTTTATTATTGAATTAAATCCTTGTTAAAAAAATTCACAAAACCAAGTAAGTCAAATCCGCTTGGTTTTGTCAGTTTATTATTAAGTAAATCCTTGTTTTCAAAATTCACCAAACCAAGTAAGTCCCATAGGCCGTTTCGTTTCTTTGTTAAAAAGTCTGACGAGATGAGTCACATAAGTTGGGTTTTGTAAGATGTGGGTGCGGCAGTTACAGTGAATGTATATGTGTGCCTGTTTATTGTTTTTAGCCATTCTTCACTTAATATTCCTGGGTTGGTATGCAGGAGTCATGGGTTTTTTTGCTCTCCCTTCAAAATAATATTAGATGCAGCCAATTTAATTTTAAAAATACAAAACTATTTTCCTTTCAGTTTCCTATTGTAGCGATCTTCCTGCCTTTACACCACGTGTATGTCTTGTATTTTGTTGCCCTTGTTGTGTGTCTGTAATATATTTGTTGCTGTTTGTGGGTTCGGGCACTGAATAGAATAGGCCCAACGTTTCCCGGCGTGTCGTCAGAGGCGTCTAACAGGGGTAATGTTAGCACGGCATCACTGGGCGAAAGTCTTCTACACAGAAGTCACCGGCCAGGGCGAGGAACCTCACGTTGCTACAGGTTCAACGACCACGTGCTCGGGGCCAAGGCGAGCCACACTGTATTCGTGGATTTCGGCTGTGCCCAACAGCCTGGAGAGGATTGGGCACCGCCAGCTCCTTTTTTGCCCAAGACACACTACATGCATGATGACACTATCCACTAATTCCATACCGGATAGGTCGTCGCCCGGCTCAAGGACCCCGCCTTCCGTTGGCCACCAGGACGGAGGTGTTAAGTATGCTACTGATGGACAATTTAGCATGATCCGCACGAGAAACAACATCGTCATAGGAACCTGGAATGTCAGGACCCTAACTGCGGAAGGAAAATTAGAAGAACTGGCCCACGAGTTGGACCGCTATCGATGGAACGTTCTAGGCATTAGCGAACTGCGCTGGAAAGGCCTAGGTGAAATAACGATAGACAAAGGCCACAAGCTCTATTTCAGCGGTAGAGATGACAGGCACGAACACGGCGTTGGATTCTTGGTACACAAGAACATTCTAGCCACTGTCATGGGTTGCCGCCCAGTAGACTCATTACCATCCGCCTGAGAGCAGCCCCTTTCAACATCACCATCATCCAGACCTATGCCCCAACATCAGACTATGACGACAGCGAAGTGGAGGATTTTTATGAAAATCTACAGGCGGTCCTTGACCAAGTGCCGAAGAAGGACATAGTCATAGTGCAAGGCGACTGGAATGCCAAGGTTGGCCAAGCTGCGCACCACAACGGGGGAGACACATGTGGACCCCACTGCAACAACGAGACAAATGACAGGGGTCTGAGATTCTTGGAGTTTGCCAGATACAACAATCTGGTACTGGCAAACACGCTTGGTCTCCACAAAAACTCCAGACGATGGACATGGCACAGTCCCAGGGGGGAGCATCACAACCAAATAGACTACATCATGGTCAAGAAACGCTTCAGATCAAGCATCAACATTGGCAGGACACGCACTTTTCCAGGAGCAGACATCGGAAGTGACCACGATCTCTTGATGATGTATTTCCGGCTCCACTTGAAGAGAGTAAATACTGCACTAGACTGAAGTTCGACCTGGACAAACTGCAAGACCCGGAGGTGGCAGAACTATTTCAGGCCACAATTGAAGGGAAATTTGCATCACTGCTCATTTTGGGGGCTGGTGAAGTAGATGTCAACACCATGACCACCACCTTCAACTCAGCTGTGACAGATGCCGCCACTGAGATCCTTGGCAAGCACGACCAAAGAAGAAGCCGTGGATCACACCTGAACTTTTGGGACCTGTGTCATAAACGAAGAGAGATTTAAAAAAAGAAAGAAAAAGAACACCTCACAGGGAGCTGATGTCTACCGAAAAATCAACAATGACATCCGAAAAGGCATGCGCACAGCAAATGAGAAATGGATAGAAGATCAATGCCATGAAATAGAGGACAGTCTGAACAAGAACAACAGCAAGAAGGCCTACCAGACTGTAAAGCGGCTGACAAGTTTCAAACAGCCCAAAGTCTCCACGATCCAAAGCAAGTCTGGCATATGCCTTACAGAAGAACAAGAAGTCTTGGACAAATGGACAGAGTACTGCTCTGACCTTTACAACCATACACCAAATGGAGACCCATCAGTTCTAGCATGTCCCGAGAACAGAGAAGAAGAAATCCTCCCAATTCTCCGGGAAGAAGATGAGGCAGCAGTGCAATCGCTAAAGAAAGGGAAGTCAGCGGGAGTGGACAACATACCCGCGGAACTGCTTCAAGCAGGAGGAGAAGCGAGGATTGGATGCCCTCACCCTTATCTGTAACAAGATCTGGCAGAGTGGAGAGTGGCCTATACCATACGCCCAGTCACTTGTCATCACTCTTCCCAAAAAAGGTAACCTTCAGGAGTGTGAAAATTACCGCACCGTCAGCCTCATCATCCATCCCAGCAAGGTCCTCCTGAAAATAATACTCAACAGGTTGAAACCCCAAGCTGAACAAATCATAGCTGAAGAACAAGCAGGATTCAGGGCAGGGCGAAGTACCACTGAGCAGATTTTCAACCTCAGAATAATCTGTGAGAAATACCTACAGCACCAACAACATCTATATCATGTGTTCATAGACTTCAAGAAAACGTTTGACCGAGTCTGGCATGCAGCTCTATGGGCAACAATGAAAGCGTACAACATCAGACCTAAAATTATTGAAGTCATCAAAAACCTGTATGACAAGGCTACCAGTGCAGTCCTCCACAACAGCGCCATCGGGAACTGGTTCAGAACAACAATCGGTGTGCGTCAAGGATGCCTACTCTCTCCAACACCCTTCAACATCTTCCTAGAGCGCATCATGTCAGATGCTCTTGCAGATCACGAAGGCACAGTCAGCATAGGGGGTAGAGCAATCTCCAATCTTCGTTTGATTGATTGATTGATTTATTGTTGCTTTAGGTCCAGCGGACTCTTCCGAGCCAAATCAGGACCGGAATCTTCGTTTTGCGGATGACATTGATGGATTGGCTGGAGAGGAACAAGAACTTGAACAGCTGGTACAGAGGCTTGACACCACCTCCAAAGCTTGTGAAATTGAAATAAGTGCAGAGAAGACCGAAATGATGATCAACAACACCAATGGCATCAACACGGACATCAAAGTCCAAGGCCAATCCCTCAACACAGTGCATAGCTTCAAATATTTAGGAGCCATTGTATCAGACAATGGGTCCCGACAGGAAGTCCTCTCCAGGATCGCACAAACAACTGCTGCCCTGGCAAGGTTGAAGCCATTTGGAAAGACAGAATCATCATTCTACATTCCAAAGTAAGACTGCTGCGCTCCCTTGTCATCTCCATCTTCCCATACGCTTGCGAAGCATGGACCCTCACAGCAGATCTACAACGAAGAATACAAAGCATGGAGATGAGGTGCTACAGAAGACTTCTGGGCATTTCCTATACCCAACACATCACCAACGACGAAGTCCGACAGACCATCACACAAGCCATTTGACAACACGATGACCTGCTCACAGTGGTGAAGAAACGGAAACTCCGATGGTATGGCCAAGTCACCAGATCATCAGGCCTTGCAAAGACTATTCTGCAAGGCACAGTGCAAGGAGGTAGAAGAAGAGGGAGACCGAAAAAGAGGTGGGAGGACAACATTCGAGAATGGACTGGTTTGACACTGAGCGAAGCCATCAGGGCTGCTGAGGACAGAGAGAGATGGAGTATGCTGGTTAAACGATCATCTGTGGTGCCCCTACGACCTCAGGGTTACGGGATAGGATAGGATAGGATAGGATAGGATAGGATAGTTTGTTTTTTTATTTCCACACCTCGTGGAAGTTGCCGCGTAGGCGGAAGATCTACAGGATCCTTCATGGTGGGCAGGAAAGTACATGAAGAAAACTATTTTTCAAAACGCCGAACACGTCCTTTGCTGACCGAAATTTCGTCATCATTTTCACAGGAAAATAATATTGCACAGCAGCAATAACATGGATTCTCACTGGTCCACTTCATCTTAAGACGCTTTCTCATTGGTCGGTAGGACTTACTTTTCTTTGTCAGGTTATTGTAGAAAATGACGTCATCATGCCAACTCGAGCATCAGGCAGAGGATCGCCGAAACAAAATCGCAGGGGACTTGCTTGGTTTTATCAGTTTATTCCCCCACTTAAAATGTTTTTAACAAGGACTTACTCTATGATATCTCCAAATCTAAACATAGTTCGGATTTGATTTTTACAGGTAAGATGCGTCATTCTCTTGCAAGTTTGATGGCGGAAAAAACTCATTTTCGACCTTAGGTGGACTTACTCGGTTTTGTCAAATCACGGCAGAGTAAATTACGCATTTCTGTCTTCTTGTAGTGTAATGTGGTGACATCCGCAAGGAGCTCATTTATATTGACAGAAAATAATAAAGGCCCTAAGATCAATCCTTGAGGTACTCCAGTAGCAACAGCCCCAAGCAGTGATTTTTTATTACTAATGAAAACGCACTGTTCTCTGTCAGAAATGAAAGATTTTAGTAGATGAAGTGATTTAAAGCTAATACCATATAATTGTTATTTACGTAATAGGAGGCCATGGTCAATTACATCAAACACTTTTCCGAAGCCAACGAATAAAGCTCCGGAAAATGTGCGCTGATTAATATTATTAAGCCATTGCACTAGCATAGATGGAAGAGCTGTATGGCAAGAATGCTTGGCTGTGATGCCAGATTGATTTTCATGTAAAGGAAATGGTCTAGAGTATGGTTGTTAATGTGTTTTTCAAGCGGCTTAGATATGATACAAAAAGAATTGAAATGGGTCTATATTTTGATGGGTCAGAACTATCACCAGATTTAAAAAGAGGAATAACAAGAAGAGAGCAAGAGAGGGAAAGAAAGAGAGAGAGAAAGAGAGAGTGTGTATGTGTGAAGAGGGAGTGAGGGGGGGGGGGTGTAGGGAGGCAGTCGGTCAAGCTTCACGCATGCGCACAAGGTGGTAATTAGCGGTGATTACAAAGGACGACGATTTGTCCCATCAAAGCGACCATGGTGATTTATCTCCTGCGCTATTTCCGCCTGTTTGACGTAGTTTTCACGCCACCTACATCCCATGACGTAAACAAAGCGCTAGACTACTTGTTAGCCTGTGATTATGAGGAACAAAACAAGCCTAGAACTTCCAGTGACAAGCCTTTGGAATGTGATGACCCTCAGTTCTGTTATTTGAATCTAGTCTAATTACCCTTAGAGCTTTTGTTATTTTGTTTTCTAAAGGAGCCAAAAGCAAATTATGACAATAACGTTACAATCATTTATAATATCTAAAGCTTGCGGAGCCTGGAAATGGCGTAATCATAGCTTTAAAGTTAATGCACAATTTCTCACTGTGTGTAACCAAACCCTCCTTGTTTTGCGAGATGGTCTTACAATTTGGAATTGAAGTCTTTGTTATTGCCATTATAAAATCTTGTCTTGTCTTGCAAAGCGACAACCCACATTTTTCTTTCTGAGAAATAAAGAATGCATTGACTTGACTTGACTTGACTTGTTTCCTGAAGCGAGATGGATAATAAATAACATTGAGCGCACTAACAACGGGACAGCGTGGAAATGACTACGAGCCCTATAAATTCAATCTAAGTGATAGTCTATTGTTATAATGCACAACACATGTTTTTCATATGATACTGATGATCATTGTTGACAAGGAGGCGACGTGGTGATTCGTCCTTAACGCTAACGCAAGAGGACGTTGTTAAGCTTCGTTATTCCAAATATTCTTATTTTTTTGGCTATTGTTATCGAGGTGTCGACGTGGTGATAATAATAATAATAATACAGGATGCTATGAACGCGCTTTTCTTCAAGGCTCAAAGCGCGGCGATCTATACCAACATACACGCTCACCTGTCTCATTTACCCTCACACAAACCAAATACACATACATCACTCAAACAGGTGGTGTAAAGGCAGGGAGATCGCTATTAGAATACGGAAGAAAATCTATTTTTTTTTATTTTTGAAATTTTTATATTGACTGCATCCTGTACCATTATTGAAGGGAGGGAGGAAACCGGAGTGCCCGGAGAAAACCCTCGGTGACCTCAATAGTCTCGTACCTAAGTCACATACGTTCGCCCCTTGCGGGAATCGAACCCGCGACCTTCGGCATAGGAAACCGGCGACTTATCCACTGCGCCACGAGGCCACCCCATGATATGTCCTTAACGCTTATGCAACAGGACGATACGCTTCGTGTTTTTTTCTGTAGACAGATTCAAGTCATATTAAGCAAACTCACCTAATTTCTCGACTTTAAGTTCCATGCGGATCATCCGACTTTTTATTGCATTTAGGTCTTGGTTGTTGCATAAAAAATTTATTGCAACGATAAGATCAATTGCGGTTGAAATAGGTCACTATTAGCAGTTATACAATAATAATAATACTATCCTATCCTATCCTAACCCGTAACTCGGAGGTCGTAGGGGCATCACAGATGATCGTTTAACCAGCGTACTCCATCTTTCCCTGTCCTCAGCAACCCTGATTGTTTCGATCAATGTCAAACCAGTCCATTCTCGAATGTTGTCCTCCCACCTCTTTTTCGGTCTCCGTCTTCTTCTACCTCATTGCACTGTGCTTTGCAAGATGGTCCAGGGTTAGAAATTAACTTTTTTCTTTGGGGGCCACCGGGCCCCTTGATTGAAAAATTTGAGGGCCCACAAGCAACTTTCGGGGCCCAACTTGAAAAATAATGCAAACAAAAAACAAAAGAATTATTGACAATTATAATAAGTAGAAAGTACAATTTGTCTGATAATCTAAAATTAAAACAATTGAATTTCCAATTTTGCTGAGTGATGTCATTTTTATTTGCCTTTTCTTTCACTTTCAAACATTACCAACAAAAAAAGGGGGAAAAAACCCACACACACATTCACTCAGTGACACACATATTCCAGTGATTAGTGAGCCTGAAATGGCCATTAAACAAAATAGAAAAAAATCAAGTGAGTCTCTTGTATAATACTTTTCAGTTTTGTGACTGAGTATTGCACAATACACATCATTAAATTTTTAATATGAGTAACCTAACAAAAAATCTGACCTCAATGCACAAAAGTTCAAAACAAACCATGAAAGGGAACTAAACTTAACAGTACTCTTCCTCGTTCACTTCAAGGCCATGCCATGGAAATCTTTTTTTCCACCCTTCATTGTAGTTCCTTGATCTTTTTTCCTCTTCATACTTCTTTTTTCTCTCTTTTTCTTGTTTTTTCCTTTCATCGACGTTTTCTTCTGGCGTCTTTCGCCGACGTTTTCTTCTGGCGTCTTTCGCTTCCCCAAAAATGGAAAATACGCCATCGCCGATTGTTTTAGCAACTGTATGGCGACGATATGTAGCCATACTTTCGTACTTGCAAAGATGGACATTTTGCGCTTATGTTGTGCCATAGCCTTTTGTTTATTATATTAAAAAGATATTGAAGTGTATATTAAACTTTTGAGTGCAAAATTAAAGGGTTTTCGCTTCTTTTCTCTGTTTTTTTTTTTCTGTCCAAATTTAGGGCACCGGTGTGGGTTGCTTCCCTTGGCTCAAATACGAAACGGCCGAGTAGAGCTAGCTATAGCAGACGAATTATTTTGCGGGCCAAGCGGGCCCTTCGTTTTTCAACTTTCCGAGCCCGAAATCAACTTTGCGGGTTTTTGGCCCCGGGCCCCCGCTAATTTCGAGCCCTGTGGTCATTGCAAGACCTGATGATCTGGTGACGTGGCCATACCATCGGAGTTTCCGTTTTTTCACCACTGTGAGCAGGTCATCGTGTTGTCCAATGGCTTGTGTGATGGTCTGTCGGACTTCGTCGTTGGTGATTAAAGTCTTCGCTGCACTTATTTCCATTCCATAGGCTCTGGAGGTAGTGTCAAGCCTCTGTACCAGCTGTTCAAGTTCTTGTTCCTCTCCAGCCAATCCATCAATGTCATCCGCAAAACGAAGGTTGGAGATTGCTCTTCCCGCTATGCGGACTGTGCCTTCGTGATCTGAAAGGGCATCTGACACGATGCGCTCTAGGAAGATGTTGAAGAGTGTTGGAGAGAGTAGGTATCCCTGACGCACACCGATTGTTGTTCTGAACCAGTTTCCGATGGCGCTTTTGTGGAGGACTGCACAGGTAGCCTTGTCATACAGGCTTTTGATGACTTCAATAATTTTAGGGTTTATTTTGTACTCTCATGGTTGCCCACAGAGCTGCATGCCAGACTCAGTCAAACGCCTTTTTGAAGTATACGAACACATGATATAGATGTTGTTGGTGCTGCAGGAATTTCTCGCAGATTTTTATTATTATTCATAATCAGAATAATAATAATAATAATAATAACAACAACAACAACAACAACAACAATAATAATAAAAATAATAATAATAAAAAATTTATACAACGCATTTTTCATTAGATTAACAACTCAATGCGCTTACACACATCGTTCGTACGCATCATCACAACATTCGCACTACATCATGTACAGCATCATTCAGAAAGTATTATTACTGTTCTTACTATTTACACAGAAAACGCCTTGCGGAACAAGTGCGTTTTTAAGCAGCTCTTAAATAAACAAGGTCTGTACAATGTCTTAAACCGGCAGGCAGCGCATTCCAAACCTTGGGTGCTTGAAAACTAAAAGACCGCTCGCCAATAGTTTTAAACCGACGTTTGGGCGTTTTCGAAAGTTTTTTTTTAATCTGATAATACAATACTATGCTTTACATTATTGTATCATGTCCTATATTTCCTATAACTTTCGTCGCAGGAGTTGTAAAAGTACTTGCTAAATCTCATATTGAGAGGTTTTTATACACTAATTTGATTGTAATTTTTAAAACAGTTGATGTATTTCAAAAGTTTTATTATAAATAGTTTATGTGTTTCAAACGTATCATTGTAAATATTTTATGTATTTCAAAAGTGTCATGTAAATGTCTAATATAATCCAAATGTGTTAACAGACAATATATGAAAGATCGATTGATTGATTCTGACAATGGAAGATAATAATTTATTTTAGCGTTCTTATAGCGTGCTTTTTCAGTGAAGGCGGTGGTCGGTAAGATCTAACTCGAGCCGCGCGTTACGGTCATCAGCTGCCTTAGGCATGTTAACTTGGTAACTTTCATTTGACTGTGTATCTGTTCCCAGTAGGGTTGTCCAAATATTTTGAACACGTTACTGTGACGAAACTGACTACCCCTGAAACTGACTACCCCGGAGGTTCCCCCGTGGGGTGCCGGGAGTTTCTGTATAAATAGTATCCCCACTTTCTGGAAATTTAGTGCTTTACATTCCCACTGTCTTTCTCCTTTGTTCTTTCTCATTCCTACTCTGTTCTATCAATCAACTATGCTGTCTTCTTGGCTAGACCAGTCACCTACCTTTTTTCTTGAAAACTCTTCCTAAACTCCTCCTTTGTGTATGAGGTTTGTTGGGTCAGCTTGGGAATATTGGACGCTTTCTGCCAAATGGTTACTAGGGCTTTCTATGATATTATTTTTTAGCATTGTAGTCATTTTATATGTATGTGTTTTGTTTATATTTCATAATGATCTTTATATTCTATTTTGTTTGTGTAAACCGGAGGGCCTTTATTGTGAAGTGACCGGCTGATGGAGTGCCTTCAGTATTACCACTAGGGTTGTTTCAGCAGATCTTTTATACAGATCATGAGTGAGTCCTCTATCAACCAAGTTGTGGTCCTGATTTTGTGGTCCTGATTCGGCTCTTTGCAGTCCGCTGGACTCTGTAAGCAATGAGTAACTAACTAACTACCCTAATCGCAAAATTATTGCCCCGAAAAGTGAAACGTTTCCATTTTGAACTTTACTTGACGAGAGTATTGTTTTAATAATATAAATGTATTACAATTAATTCGCAATGTTCATCCATGCTTTCCGGGATATCTGCACGATAATTCGGTCTTCAAAAAGACTGTCCTAATCCTATGTTGTTGGATTAATGTATTATGTTGGTTCAGATTCAGATTCAGATTCAGAAAACTGTATTATCTCAAAGGAGAAATTCTAACATGGATTTGCTGTCAGCAAAAGGTAATAAAATGTAACAGTACTATAAACATGTAAACATGTACGTGTACTCACGCTTATGTACATATTAACAAGAACATTTCTGACACATTGTAAAACTTAAAATACTTATCACACTACATGTCCTTATTGCACTTCAACATAACTAAATAAAACACCTACCCACAAACACACACACCCACACACACACATCCACACACACATGGGTTAGACATTAGATTATATTACACCAAAATTATAAACGTTATAAAGCATCTTAAAAAACATATACAATACATCAAACTCTGCGTATCATTCTAACACTGACAATCACAGATTTTAAAACTTATTCATTAGTTAACTTACATACTGAATAGTTAAAAAATTGCTGCATATTATAAAATTCATCTCTAGTACTCCCATAAACCACTCGCACCCAACTCATTCAGTCAACACTTATTAAGAATTTGTATTGATTTGGGTACAAAACTGTTCTTAGCTCTAACTGTAGAAACATTTGGCACTCTGAAACGGCGACCAGAAGGAAGGAGCTGGTAGTGCTGGGCTAGGATGTGAGTATGGGGCGCCATGTGTCCATTTATTCTATGTGACCATTCTATACATAGAATAAATTCTATGCACATAGAAAGCATTCTATACACACAAAAAGCATTCATTAGTTGAAATTCCATTTATAAAAAAGAAACCAATATTGTAAGTCATAGAATAAAATTCTTTGTATAGAATAACATTCTATAATATAGTGTAAAATTCTATGTCCATAATACAATTCTATGTATAGAATAACATTTTATAATAGAGAATAATATTCTATGTATGTAATACAATTCTATATTATAGAATGCACTTGTATGCATAGAATTATATTCTATAACATAGAATGAATTCTATTACAAAGAATGAATTCTATAACATAGAATGAATTCTTTAAAATAAAATAAATTGCATGACATAGAATTATTTCTATACGCATAGAATTCATTCTATAACATAGAATGAATTCTTTAACATAAAATAAATTATATGACATAAAATGAATTCTATGTGCATAGAATAAATTGTATAACATAGAATGAATTCTATAATAAAGAATGAATTCTATATGCATAGAATAAATGGTATAGCATAGAATGAATTCTATGACATAGAATTCATTCTATGACATAGAATAAATTCTATAGGCATAGAATAATAAGATGACATAGAATGAATTCTATGACATAGAATGAATTCAATGACATAGAATGAATTCTATGACATAGAATGAATTCTATAACATAGAATGAATTCTATAGCATAGAATGAATTCTATGACATAGAATTTATTCTATAGCATAGAATGAATTCTATGTTAAAAAATGAATTCTATGTCATAGAATTCATTCTATGCTATATAATTCATTCTATGTTATAGAATTCATTCTATGCTATAGAATTAATTCTATCTCATATTATTCATTCTATGTCATAGAATTCAACCTATATTATAGAATTCATTCTATGTCATAGAAATCATTCTATGTCATCTTATCCATTCTATGTTATACTATTCATTCTATGCTATAGAATTCATTCTATGTCATAGAATTCATTCTATGTTATAGAATGAAATCAATATAAAAACTTTGTTTTAAATAGTAAAAACTGGGGCACTGTCAAGGTATAGAGAACATTTTGGGATATTGTTATGTTTTGAACATAGCACACTCGTGCAATAATGATTACAGAGCGATTTGTCACTGACATTCAGTTTAGAGTTGACGACATGCAGTGCTTCATCATTTGCGCTCGAAGTGGAAATCGATGAAAGGAAATGTTCTTTTCTTTGCAGAAAGGTTTTACGTCGGAGTTAGAGCATCCAAACGCAGCACAGTACTTCACCATTTTCAAACTCGATCACGCTGTTATTTCCGCAGCACGTGGCCGCCACGCCTTTGTGCATAGCGCCCTGGGGGGCCGCATGGGGTGAAATAGATTTTTTGCAATATTCAGCTTTATGTCTCAGAGTTGTATAGCAATATTCGACCTTTAAATATATTAATTATTGCTTTTTATGAGTGTACAGTACGGTTATTTCTTCGGTATTGAGCGAAAAGAACTGATTATTTAATTAGATTTTGTCACTATAAACCCTTACAGAACCTCAGCACATTGTAATGAAAAAAGCAGGCACGCAGGGGCGGGGGGGGGAGGGTGTGACGTCCATTATTTTTATTGCTAAGCGATCTATTCACATTAATTATACCGTCGAAGTCGTCCGCATCAAGAAACCTAAATGCTTGTTCACGAAATTATGATGTCTGATAAAGCCGCAGAGCGCTTGGTACGTCAGCCATTTCTTCAGTTCTCCCGCGCGTGCAAGGCTCCACGTGTCCCTTTATACGTCACAGCCTCGCTTCACATAGAATGACCTAGTTGCGCATAGAATGAGCATTCTATGTTATAGAATGAACATTCTATGTTATAGAATGAACATTCTATGTTATAGAATGGATTCTATGTTATAGAATGAACATTCTAAGTTATAGGGTGTGCGCATGCGCCGGATGTAAGGACGTTTTTTCAGCTTCGCTCCAAAACATCGCTCCAAATTGACTTTTTTCAAACATTTTAGGTCATGTCAGGCTTTTTGGTTTAGTGCCTAGTTATTCTAAAGACTCAGTGCAACTTTCATGTGCGGTTAGGAGAACTGTAAGTACGTTTCATGTGTGCCAACGTCTATAAACTGCAGCGTCAATGACTCACTGTGAGTACCCGCCATTTTCAACCCTTGACTGTATACTGTACAGTACTATTATAGCGGTCACTTTGCATCGCTGAAACAAACGCCCGAACATTGTTGATATCCTTAGACACTATGTAGCCATTGCTACTATTGTTTTAGTGCAGGATGTGTTTGCATAGACTAGCCTTTGAACAATTTCGATCGATGCGGTCTGCCTTCCTGGCACAGTGACAGGCATATGATCTAGTCCACTGCCACTCGTAGGCCTCAACTTTTGTAGACACTAAAATTAGTGCAGCTAAAATCTGGCAACGGATTAGACCAGAATGTGTTCATTCAGACTCGCCCTTGGGCTCTTTAGTTTGTTTTTGTTTTGTTGCCACATTGGCACTCAGCGATCATCACACTCCAATCTAAAAACACCGGGTCAGTTTTCTGGGAGAAACATCAGGAAAGTGATAAATATAGACTCAAAGCAGCCACGCCGTCAAGCCAGTGCTCTCGCTTTGCTCTCTTTGCTGCTAGCTGGAGATGTTCATCTCAACCCCGGCCCACGTGGAAAGACCTATTACCCTTGTGGTCTGTGCGATAGAGACGTTGAGTGTTGCGACTGCATTCAGTGTGATGACTGCGATATCTGGTACCATAAATCATGTATCGAACTCTCTACACCTGATTTTGAAGCCCTTCAGAAGTCCAGTGCAGTTTGGATCTGCCCGAAATGTGACAGCCTAAATTGTAGCTCATTCACATTCAGAAGCTACTCCCTTGACTCGAACTACTATTCCCCCCTCCATTGTCTGGATGGTAGTATCCCTTCACTAAACCAGAGTTGCAGATTTAGCCCACTGAAGACCAGCAGCCCCCATGGTGCTTTCCCCACCCCACCTCTCCCACGGCAAGTAAACGTCGGTCTGCAACAGCACCAACAGACAGCCGGAACACCGGACTTCATGAAGAAGACTTACTTTCCTCACCCCCACCCCACCAGGACCCCCCATCAAGCCACTCTGCGGGCACCAGCTCCATTTTCGACCTGCCCAGGAAGCAGAACTTACGGATAATGACAGTCAACTGCCGTAGCATCGTAGGGAAGAAGGCAGAGTTTGCAGCTGTTGTAAACTACGCTAAGCCGGACGTTATCTGTGGAACTGAGTCGTGGCTGGAGCCGAACGTGCAGCAGAGTGAAGTCTTTCCTGACGGGTACATCAGCTACAGGAAGGATCGTAGTACACTAGCTGGTGGTGTTTTCATCTTAGTCCACAAGAGCCTGGTATCGTCGCTCCAACCTGAACTTGATGCAAGCTGTGAACTGATCTGGACCCGTATTCACCTGCAACGAAACAAAGACTTAACAGTAGGGTGTTTCTACATGGCACACCGGAATCAACATGACCTCGATGAACTGGATGCATCCTTAAACAAGATCACAACTGGCGACCGGCAAGAACACGTTCTCCTAGTGGGCGACTTCAATTGCCCGAACGTGAACTGGGGCAGTGGCGCTGTAGAGGCAGGAGCTCCTGAGAGGCCAGTGCAGCAGTACCTGGTTGACATCACCTCAGCCAATTTCCTCACCCAGATTCATGACGAACCAACACGTGAAGACAACATCCTCGATCTGGTCTTCACCTCCAACCCATCACTTTGCAAGAGCTCCAGGTCAATTCCGGGCATATCAGACCATAGTATAGTCATCACCGATGTCGACATCCACCCCCATCGTATCAAGGAAAAACCGAGAAAGCAGCTTATCTACTCAAAAGCCAGATGGGACAACATCACCACTGAACTAGACCAACTAGCAGAAGAAATCAACACCATGAAAGAGAAGGGTGAAACTGTAGAGGCCATGTGGACCCGCTTCAAATCGTCAACTCATGGCAGCCGTGGAGCGTTTTATACCATCCACACTCCGGCGAAGCAACTACAGTTTACCGTGGATCAACCGCAAGATGAAGAAGATCCTGCAGCGCAAGAAGAGGCTATACAACCAAGCAAAGAAGACTGGCAACTGGTCAAACTACAGATTTGCTCAGAAGGAGTGTCGACGCCAGATGCGACAGGCGGAGTGGAACCACATCAACCAAACTATCGAGGATAGTCTGAAGGAAAACAACACCAAACCCTTCTGGCGATACGTCAAGTCACGCCGACAGGACAACGCTGGAGTCTCGCCACTCTACAAAGGAGGCTCCCTACACAGCGACAGTACCTCCAAGGCCAAGATACTACTGCAGCAGTTCCAGTCCGTCTTCACGAAACGTGACGACTCTCCTCCTCCGGAGCTGAAGGGTGCCCCAGTTCCATCGCTGGAGAAGCTTACCATCACCATCGAGGGCGTCGCAAAACTCCTAAGGAACCTCAAGCCCAACAAAGCATCTGGCCCAGACGGCATCCCGAACCGCATCCTGAAGACATGCGCCGACTCCATCGCTCCTTCCCTGACTGCTATATTCAACACCTCCATTGAGGCTGGACAACTACCAAAGGATTGGCTATCTGCAAACATATCTTCCATCTACAAGAAAGGCGACAGAAACAAAGCAGAGAACTATCGCCCAGTGTCCTTGACCTCAGTCGCTTGTAAACTATTAGAGCATATCATCTGCCACCACCTTCACAAGCACTTTGAACAGCACGGAGTGCTATCCAGCCGCAACCATGGCTTCAGGACCGGCCACTCATGTGAAACTCAGCTGCTCACCACCATGCAGGACATCCTGTCGTCACATGATGCAGGCCACCAGACGGACGTCATCATACTCGACTTTAGCAAGGCGTTCGACACAGTACCGCACAGCAAGCTACTCCACAAGCTGGCCCACTACGGCGTGCGGGGCACTATCCACACCTGGCTGACCAGTTTCCTGACCCCAAGCGGACGATGAGGGTGGTACTGGAGGGGGAGACATCTGAAGAGGTAGAGGTCGAGTCCGGCGTCCCACAGGGTACAGTGCTTGGGCCGTTATTGTTCCTATGCCACATAAACGATTTGCCGGACACCGTGAAGTCTACTGTCAGACTGTTTGCAGACGACTGCCTGCTGTACCGCCAGATCCGCTCCTTCCAAGACCATCTTGCCCTACAGGCCGACCTCAAGAGCTTAGAAGTGTGGGCCGCCCAGTGGGGGATGAGATTCAATGCGCAGAAATGCTACGTACTCTCCACCAGATCCAAGTCTCACTTCTTCTATAGCCTCGGAGACACCATCCTCCAACAGGTCGAGCAGAATTAGAACCCCTACCTAGGCATCCAAATCTCAGCAGACCTTAAATGGGGACCACACATCACCAGCCTATGCAAGAGGGCAGGATCTACACTTGGCTTCCTACGCCGGAACCTTCGGAACTGCCCACAAGAGTGCCGTCGCCTTGCCTACATCGCTCTTGTTAGGTCCACCCTTGAGTATGGGTCGGTGGTATGGGATCCCTACTACAAACAAGACATTGAGAGACTTGAACGCATCCAACGCCTGGCTGCGAGGTTTATTACCAAGGACTACAAGTCCAGGGACCCAGGATGCATTGGCAGGATGCTCGAGTACCTCAAACTTCCCACACTCCAGGAACGTCGCCAGCAACTCCGGCTGACGATGCTCTACAAGATCGCCAATGGTCTTGTACCCGCCCTACCCCCTGATTCCTTCCTCACTCCTGTGAGCGGCACTAGACGTAGGGTCAAACCCACAGCGTACGAGGGGTATGTGAACCAGAACATTATACAGAGACAGGCAACCAACAATAGCCGCTGTTTCAAGGCTCCTCCCTCCAAGACAGAGCAGTACAGGGGCTCATTCTTCATAAAGACAGTGATCGAGTGGAACAACCTCGACGATACCACCGTCACCTTGCCCACGCCCAACGCCTTCTCAGCAGCGTTAGGGCGGCAGAAACCTGTGTGAACAACCCTGTGTTTTTATCAAGTTTTTAACTGTTTAGATTAGAACCTTTTAAACAGACAGTGTACCCATTGCCTACATCTGGGCAAACGGACTGTTAAAACCGCTAGGTACAGCAGCAAGAAGACCAGCTGAAGTGTAAATATGACTGTTAAAGAATCTTTTTTTTTAGATGCGCACACCCTAAAACGTCACGTTGATAGTCGTCATCGGCTTCTGTGGCGCACCCGCCAATCTACATCCACAGGCGGGCTATCCAGATCCAGAATGAACATTCTATGTTATAGAATGAATTCTATGTTATAGAATGACCATTCTATGTTATAGAATGAACATTCTATGTTATAGAATGGATCCTATGTTATAGAATGAACATTCTATGTTATAGAATGAACATTCTATAACATAGAATGCATTCTATGTGCACCAAATGTTAAAAAACAATTCTATGAAAATAGAATGTATTCAGTGTTGCGAATAAAATCCATTTTATGTTAAAAAAATGAATTTTATGTCATACAATTCTTGCTGTGTTATACAATTAATTCTATATACATATAATTCATTTCATTCACATAAAATTAAAAAACACAACTAATAAATTGTAACAAAATTTAGAATTTAAAAAAAGATATTGTATGACACATCACCACATCGCATCATCACCACATCGATCACATCATCACATCACATCACTGCATCACATTGCTTCATCACCATCATCGTGAAAACGCACCACCACATAAAATCACATCATATCAACAAATCATCACATCACATCAGCCGACATCACAGCAGCAGCACATCTTCACATTGCAGCAGACAGCAAATATCATGGCATCAGTGAATCACATCACATAATCTAATCACCCCACCCCTCCCACCCATCACATTTGTGGTGCAGTGTGGTGTGATTTAGAGTGATGTAGTGTGGTGATGTGATGTGGTAATGTGTATGTATGTATCTGCAATACAAGTTCTATTATGCCTTAAAAGCAGTGAATCAGACCACATCGTCACATAACCTAATCACTCCACCACACCTACCCATCACATTTGTGGTGCAGTGTGATGTAGAGTGATGTGGTGTGGTGATGGGATGTGGCAATGTGTATATCTCTCTGCAATACAGTCCCATGCCATAAAAAATGTTCTCTATACCTTGACAGTGCCCCAGTTTTTACTATTTTAAAAAAAAGTGTATATATTGATTTCATTCTATAACATAGAATGAAGTCTATGACATAGAATGAATTCTATGACATAGAATGAATTCTATGACATAGAATGAATTCTATGACATAGAATGAATTCTATAGCATAGAATGAATAGTATAGCATAGAATGAATAAGATGACATAGAATGAATTCTATGACATAGAATGAATTCTATAACATAGAATGAATTCTATAGCAAAGAATGAATTCTATGACATAGAATTTATTCTATAGCATAGAATGAATTCTATAGCATAGAATGAATTCTATGACATAGGATTCATTCTGTAACATAGAATTCATTCTATGCTATAGAATAAATTCTATGTCATAGAATTCATTCTATGCTATAGAATTCATTCTATGTTATAGAATTCATTCTATGCTATAGAATAAATTCTATGTCATAGAATTCATTCTATGCTATAGAATTCATTCTATGTTATAGAATTCATTCTATGTCATAGAATTCATTCTATGTCATCTTATTCATTCTATGTTATACTATTCATTCTATGCCTATAGAATTCATTCTATGTCATAGAATGAATTCTATGTCATAGAATTCATTCTATGCTATAAAATTCATTCTATGCATATAGAATTCATTCTATGCATATAGAATTCATTCTTTATTATATAATTCATTCTATGTTATACAATTTATTCTATGCGCATAGAATTCATTTTATGTCATATAAGTTATTTTATGTTAAAGAATTCATTCTATGTTATAGAATGAATTGTATGCACATAGTTCTTTGTAATAGAATTCATTCTATGTTATAGAATACAATTCTATGCATACAAGTGGATTCTATAATATAGAATTGTATTACATACATAGAATCTTATTCTCTATTATAAAATGTTATTCTATACATAGAATTGTATTATGGACATAGAATTTTACACTATATTATAGAATGTTATTCTATACAAAGAATTTTATTCTATGACTTACAATATTGGTTTCATTTTTATAAATGGAATTTCAACTAATGAATGCTTTTTGTGTGCATAGAATGCTTTCTATGTGCATAGAATTTATTCTATGTATAGAATAGTCACATAGAATAAATGGACACATGGCGCCCCATAGTGAGTGGAGTCTCTTACAATCATGCTCGCTTTCTTTCTTACTTGACTTTCGTACAACACACACAAACTCTTCTGCTCTTCACCCACCACTTTCCCACACACCTTCACAATTCTATCCAACACATTCTTACTCCTCACACTGAGACCTCCAAACCAGCTGTAAAAGTTACATAAAACAGACTTGTTGACTTTCAGAGAGCGCAATTTCTGGAGGCAATATATTCTTGACTGAAATTTCTTATGGATGGTTGCCGCGCTCATCACCATCGTCATCATCATCGTCATCATCAAAAGCTCTTTTAAAAGGTTGTGATCAAGCAGTTAAAAAAATGGACTACTTAATTTGTTTGATGACCGCGCTCAGATGAAAACTAGTTAAATATTAAAACCGTAAGAGTTCACGTGCAGAGGATTAGGCAATTCGGTTGAACTATAGTGCGTGGCCGTCGTTTTGGGGTAAAACCGGGTTGAAGCATAATTCTCTCTGTCTGTCTGTCTGTCTCTCTCACACACACACACATGCGCCCCCCCCCCCCCCCCTTACACACACGCACACACAGTGGAGTTTCGCTTTGATAATTGTTATTTCCCAGACGCGCGGATGTCGGCATGTACCATATGATTCTATTACAGCATAGTGTATAGTCCAACCAAAGAGCTTATTACGGAAAGAGGGGGAACTTCCAGTACGTCATATACAAAAATGCGAGACGCTCTCACGGATTATTTCCCTTTTCTCGGGCTGGCTATATTTCATCATCTGCTATATGAATGATCTGTGCGTGGTAACTTATTGAGCCTATGCCATTGCAAAAGAACATTTTTATGGCAACGTTTGCAAAAACCAAACTTTTAACCATCATTGTTATTAACATTCCGCTACTGCTGTCTTTTTTGTTTTGTTTTGTTTGTTTATGTTTACTTATTGACATTTATTAGGTGCTTTTATGCTGCTTATGTGTGTATGTCATAGGTTCGTTTTCTGCCCTGGAATTTATTATTTTTTAATCAATGACAGATATTTTAAAATTAAAATATGAATGACAAACTGTTTCATTTATCCGAAACTGTGTAAATCCGTAATCGTGAGAGAGAGAGAGAGAGAAAGAGAGAGAGAGAGAGAGAGAGAGAGAAAGAGAGAGAGAGAGGGGTTGGGGGAAGAGAGAGCTCTGTCATTCAATCAATTAATCACAATAAATCACAATAACAAAATGTTTCACTAATAGTGTGAATTTAATTTATATCAGGTGTCCCCTTACCCCCCAACCCTCTCACCTCCCACATCACTGGCTTAATAACGTCATTTGCTTCAGGATCAACGGTTTCTTTTCTCTCACATCTCAGTTACAGATTCTCCAGAAGAAGTGAAATCTTTCTGACGTTGTGACATATTTCTGTTATAATACTGCATTCATGCCGTTACACTTGGATGTATTATTATTATTATTATTATTATTATTATTATTATTATTATTATTATTATTATTATTATTATTATTATTATTATTATCTGACATCTACTTTTGAAATATAAGCACAAATATAGTCAAACAACCTAGCAATAACGTAAACAGTGAGCGACCTGTTGAACGTAAACTGTCAGCAAGCAAACTGTTTTGGATTTAGCACATAGGTATAACATGAATCATTCAAGTCGCTCTCCGATTGTTTTAACACTAACAGCACTGCAGCGGTCTTAGTTTAGGCCTACATAAACACAAAAAATGAAGTTTTTCAATTGCAATTTACCTTTCTTTGTCTCTTGGAAATTTGAAAAAGGACTTGCCATCACAACTTTTCTTGTATCTGCCATTATGGCAATTGATGGCTGCGCAAAAGTCACCGCCCTGTTTCACTCGGTCGCCTTTTGACTTTCTGCCACGAGCCATTTTCAGCATGTCGACAAGGGCGCATAACTCGTACCTTTCGTCTCGCGGTTCTGTACCACGTTCCTCCTCTTTCTATCATTAAGCTCTTTGGTCCAACTTCGAGCCGACAGTCAGCCGGAAGACTAATTTCAGTATAATTATCCATTCAGTACCAGAACCACTGTTTTTATCCCTCACAGAAAATTATAATTACGTCAAGGACTAAGAGCGATACACTCTATTTTTATTTTATCTTCAAATGAGCAAGTTTCTTCAACATTTAAGTTGGCTGCCTACAACAAAGACGAAGAAGAACGTTTTCTTTGACACAGCAGTTTATAGGGCTTGAAATATATGATTATTTTGCAACTCTGAAGTGTAACAGAAACCAACACTGTGCAGCACTCAACGAGGGAAAAATGAACTTAATATCCGATGGGCTTTGTCACCATTTTTGCTGTTCAATTATCCTCTGGGCAGTTTGAAAAAAAGTTTAATTACCGTAAACGATATCGCGAATAACATTCAGCCCGACGCCTCCAGCTGAACGTTTGCAGGTATTGGAAACTTCAGACTTCGCACTAGCAGTCTGTGTCTGTATTTCCTTGTTTCTCTGTCACACACACACAAACACATGAGCGCGCGCACACACACACACACACACACACACACACACACTCTCACTCTCTGTCTCTTTCTTTCTCTCTCTGTCAAATGCACACACTCACACTCACACACACACACTCCCCCCCCCCCACACACACCCACACACACACTATCTCTTTCTCTCGCTCTCTCTAAATATGGAGGTTACTTAACTTTTGAGGACGTAACAGAGGGAAGTTTGGTTTTTCCCAAAGACCAGGCAAAGAATCACTGACATCGGGTGGTTTGTTATACTTTTTCTACATAACCTGGACCTTGCCCTTGTTGTCAAAGCTTCGCACCTCAAGACATTCAGAGTGTCAAACATGGAAGCGAGGGTTCCTTAGCAAGGCGACAAGTGTGCAGCATACAAGCAGTAGGTTGTCTCGCCTACAGAGCGTGAACTGGAGTTTTTCGACAGCATGTTGGATACAATCCTTATTTGATGCTAGCCTCAGTGGAATGAGAGAACGATAGGACAGATTTATCTCCCCTTTCTCCGCTACCAATGGTTTGCATGTGTGGATGTGTGCCATAGATACAGATGGTGTGCCATAGATACAGATGGTGTGCCATAGATACAGATGGTGTGCCATAGATACAGATGGTGTGCCATAGATACAGATGGTGTGCCATAGATACAGATGGTGTGCCATAGATACAGGGGGTGTGCCATAGATACAGATGGTGTGCCATAGATACAGATGGTGTGCCATAGATACAGATGGTGTGCCATAGATACAGGTGGTGTGCCATAGATACAGGTGGTGTGCCATAGATACAGGTGGTGTGCCATAGATACAGAGGGTGTGCCATAGATACAGGAGGTGTGCCATAGATACAGGTGGTGTGCCATAGATACAGGTGGTGTGCCATAGATCCAGAGGGTGTGCCATAGATACAGGTGGTGTGCCATAGATACAGGGGGTGT
The DNA here is from genome assembly GCA_036898135.1 of Oncomelania hupensis. Taxonomy (NCBI): domain Eukaryota; kingdom Metazoa; phylum Mollusca; class Gastropoda; order Littorinimorpha; family Pomatiopsidae; genus Oncomelania; species Oncomelania hupensis. The sequence continues at coordinate 74,264,838 of CM072515.1, forward strand.
GCCATAGATACAGATGGTGTGCCATAGATACAGATGGTGTGCCATAGATACAGATGGTGTGCCATAGATACAGATGGTGTGCCATAGATACAGATGGTGTGCCATAGATACAGGTGGTGTGCCATAAATACAAGTGGCCATGTCGCTGGGTTCTCAGCCCGTCAGTGTATTAACTGAGCTTGGTGGAAATCAAGTTGATGATTTTTGAAAGCACCAGAAGACGCCCGAATAAAATCCTCAAAAAAACCCAACATCTTCATGCCCCCCCCCACCCTCCCCCTCCCCCTCCCCCAAAAAAACGTATCCACAATTTGGAGTATTGGCGAGAGAGATGAGAAGAAACGTAAGTTGTTTGTTTTTTTGTTTCGTTTGTAAAAAACCATTCTTGGCCAAAACTATTGATAAAACCTAGGGTCGCAGTATTTGTGGTTTAGAACAAGGTTTAGTTTAGAAAGTGACTGCATGGTGACCAGTTGAACAAGGGAGACAGGATGCCCCAGAGAGTGCGTAGGACAATGGGCCCGTGGTTACAGGACGGCCTCAATGACCAACTCCAATTTTTCTGGAGGCGATGCCCTACTTTGCTTGTATGAGTTAATAACTGGAACACACGAATTTTTTTAACGAATTTTTGGGGATGGGATGAAGGTATCAATCAGGGTAACAGTGTGTGTGACAGTTAGTGTGTGTGTGTGTGTGTGTGTGTGTGACAGTGTGTGTGTGTGTGTGTGGCAGAGTCTGAGTGTGTGTGTGTGTGTGCAATTGCATAAACGTACAAATGGGTATCAGGCCTTACCTTTCTTAGTTACAAATGGGTTCATTTGCAGGACCCCACTTTTTTATTGCAAGTACACGGTAGTGCTGTTTTAGTGCATGGGAGTGCAGATGTAGAGCACGAGAGTGTTTTTAGTACACTGGAGTGCAATATCCGGACGGACAAAATCCAATCACTTTTCGTGCAAATTTTGAACAAAAATCGACCTAATTTGTCCCGTATAAGAGACGAACTAGGTCAACTTTTTATACGAAGAGAGCCAATTTGGCCTCAGATTCTTACATTTTTAGATGAATTTGATGGTTACCTTCAAAGGGAACAACGAAGGCGAAAATCTCATATCAGTGGTAGTGGTTCACCAACCCTGAGAAAATAATCGTCACCTCCAAAAGCACTACACTAATACAATATACTGCTTAATAATATTACTGCTTGCCAGACTGTTATTTTGTGCCTTGAAAAGATTAGCAATAGTGATTCAATTCAAAATTCAAATGGCCAGCAATTTATACTATCCAATCGCTCGTGTTTAGCACGAGATAAGCATAAGTTCTTATTCAATACAATTACATAGATAATTATTAGTAATTAATAGTAATTAAAGTCTACTTCAGAAACCGGTTTGCTACACAGGTAGGTT
>CM072515.1:74268752-74276252 GCA_036898135.1 Oncomelania hupensis
CGGAACATCAACTCAACAAAGTCAGACTAAAAATATATGCAATTTAATTACCATTTCGTTTTTTCCCCTCAGGGAACCGGCAGTAAAAAAACAACCACCAGCAACTGCGTCACACGCTTGTGTATGTGAGTATGTGTGTGCCTGTATGTGTGTGTGCGTACCAGAATGTGTGTGTGTGTGAGAGAGTGTGTTTGGTGTATGTATGAGTTTATGTATGTATGTCTTACGAGGATTTGTGTATGCATGACGTGGGGGAATTTGTGTGAGCGAGAGTTTTCGGTGCGTGCGTGCGTGTGTGTGCTTGCGTGCGCGTGTGTGTAATTACTTATACGCTTCATAAATGTTCAATGCCACATTAATTGCCTCTAAAGAAGGTCTAAGAGGTTTCAGCGTAGTTTTAACATGTTATCCTGCAGGACATTAACGTTAGCCAACATTTAAGGTAAAGCAAGAAATTCCATTTTACCGGATAGCTAGCTTTCTCGGCCTTCCCCATATTTATCTGTAACTATTTTAACATAAACCTTTGTCCTACTTTGTCTTTTCTTAAATGTATTGATTCACTTTCACCTACACCAAGGTAAAACCCACGGAGATTCCACCGCCACGCAAACATACACACACACCCTCATACATGTACACTTATGCACGCACCTACAAGACACCCGCACTCCCTCCCTCCAAATACCTCCACCCTCCACACACACACAATCACACAACCGTGTAGAAATGCCGTTGTGATGACTTTCATGAAACTCTATATACGTTACTTTGACATTTTTACAAATGTGTCAATTTTTTGAAGCTAACCCTAACTCTAACTCTAACCCTAACCCTTACCCTTAACATAACCCTAAGCCTAACGCAGCCCTGATCCTAACGGAACACTGTTTTGACGTCAAAATAACGGGATCCGTCAAAAAGAAAGTACGTAGAGGTTCAAGTGTTTGTCAGAATAAAGGCGTTTCTACCTAGCCACATATACACACAAGCACGAACACACATACACATAATAATACACGTCCTCACACCTCAAGATTTTATTCTCTAACAACGGCATGAACAACTTATGTAAAGATGAACAGAGAGGTTCACACCCACACACATACACACACCCACACGCGCACGCACACACATACACCCACACACTCACACACACCCCCACATACATACAAACACAACGCTCGCTCACACACTGATACCCGTTCAGAAAGTCACAGTAATATATCCAGGAAAGGAAACAGTCCAAAATAATACGTTATTGCCCAAAGGATGTGCTGCTTTGCGATTTCTGTTAATTAAAGTCGCACAAGGGGAAAATGATTAGCTTCAAAACAATAATCCAGAAGGTTGAATGAAGAAAACGACAGCAATACCATGAGTTAAAAGTTATTTCGTTTTGTTTTGTTTTGCGTAAATGTTATTTCGAGAGCAACAATCACTTTTTTCCGTAATGCGAATGAAATTAGTGGCTTGGTTAAAACAGATGAAAAGGAAGAATGAATGAATGAATGACTGAATGAGAGAGACAGACAGCGAGAGAGAGAGAGAGAGAGAGAGAGAGAGAGAGAGAGAGAGAGATTTAATGTGAAAATATGATCAACAGTGGAATATCACGCTGAAAGAGCCTGCGACTGCTAGTTTTTATTTTCATCAGCCCATTTTACCAGTCGTTTATTTCAGCACAAAAGAACACTTGCTTACCAAGCTAAGCAAAGATACACCACGATAATTATCTGTGGAGTGGACATCACCTTTTTTGAAAATCGGTACAATTATTGCCTTAGCCCACTCGGTTGGATAAATTCCGTTATCAAAAAGAATATTAAACAGCTTTGTCATGAATCTGACAGCAGTGCTATCAGCTAACTTCAACATTTCTGCTAAAATTTCATCAATCCCGCACGATTTACCCTTTTTTAAATGTTTAATTGGAGAGAGAGAGAGAGAGAGAGAGAGAGAGAGAGAGAGAGAGATGAGAAGAGAGAGAGAGTAAGAGAGAGAGAGAGAGAGAAAAACGAGCTGAATGATTTTATTGTCGTTTTGAACGCAATGATTTGAGTGACAGTTTGTCTGAAGTTTTGGTTGATCTTCAGGAAAGGGTGAAAAATGGGGAGGGAGATGCTTCTGGTGACTTTGAGATCCGGGATTGTGTTGTTGAGTCCCACTTCAAGAGAATAAACCCCCGTAAGGCAATGGGTCCAGATGGCTTGTGTGGAAAACTGTTGAAAGTATGTTCTGCTCAGTTATGTGTTGTTTTCAGTCATTTGTTTTCTTTATCATTGAAACAATGTGCTGTCCCCTCAGTCTGGAAAAATTCCACTATCTGTCCTGTTCCTAAGTCTAGAAGCCCATCTGAGTTGAATGACTATAGGCCCGTTGCACTCACCAGCATCGCCATGAAATGCTTTGAGCGTATCGTCTTGAAAAAACTTCTCTCTCAAACACAACAGTTTCTTGATCCTTTTCAGTTCGCATACAAGCAAGACAGATCCACTGACGACGCAACACTCACTCTACTCAACAACGCTTATACACAGCTGGATAAACCTAGTTCTTTCGTTAGGATTCTCTTTATCGATTTTTCTTCTGCTTTTAATACGATACAACCTCATCTCATGGCGCTCAAACTTCTGGCCCTTGACGTCAATCCCAGGCTTATCCTGTGGATAGTCAGCTTTCTAGTTCACAGATCTCAGTCCGTCTGCTTCCAGCGAGCTCTCTCCTCTACTCGAACTACATCAACTGGCTCCCCTCAGGGCACTGTACTATCTCCTGTTCTGTTTACTCTGTACACCAACGATTGCACAGGCTCTGAAAATACACCTCTCATTAAGTACTCAGATGACTCTGCCCTTCAAGACCTCTCCAACTCTGCAACTGTTTATCTAAAGGAAGTGCAAAGGTTTATTGCATGGTGCAAAGAGAATTTCTTAAATATAAATGTGAAGAAAACTAAAGAACTGATTATTGATTTTAGAAAAAAACCCATCTGCTGTGCCTGACTTAGTGATTGATGGAGAAAAGGTGGAGAGAGTCTTGGAATACAAATATCTGGGAACAATACTTGACAATAAGCTTACCTTTGATTCCAACACTACTTCCATCCATAAGAAATGTCAGTCAAGAATATATTGCCTCCAGAAATTGCGCTCTCTGCAAGTCAACAAGTCTGTTTTATGTAACTTTTACAGATGTTTTATTCAATCGGTGCTGACCTTTGGTTTTCTTTGCTGGTTTGGAGGTCTCAGTGTGAGGAGTAAGAATGTGTTGGATAGAATTGTGAAGGTGTGTGGGAAAGTGGTGGGCGAAAAGCAGGAGAGTTTGTGTGTGTTGTACGAAAGGCAAGTAAGAAAGAAAGCGAGCATGATTGTAAGAGACTCCACTCACATCCTAGCTCAGCACTACCAGCTCCTTCCTTCTGGTCGCCGTTTCAGAGTGCCAAATGTTTCTACAGTTAGAGCTAAGAACAGTTTTGTACCCAAATCAGTACAAATTCTTAATAAGTGTTGACTGAATGAGTTGGGTGCGAGTGGTTTATGGGAGTACTAGAGATGAATTTTATAATATTTGCAGCAATTTAAATTTTTCAACTATTCAGTATGTATCTAGTTAACTAATGCATACGTTTTAAAATCTGTGATTGTATTATAGAATGATACGCAAAGTTTGATGATTGTATTATAACGTTTATAATTTTATAATCTCATGTCTAACCCATGTGTGTGTGGATGTGTGTGTGTGGGTGTGTGTGTTTGTGGGTAGGTGTTTTATTTATTTATGTTGAAGTGCAATAAGGACATGTAGTGTGATATGTATTTTAAGTTTTACAATGTGTCGGAACTGTTCTTGTTAATATGTACATAAGCGTGATTACACGTACATGTTTACATGTTTATAGTATTGTTACATTTTATTACCTTTTGCTGACAGCAAATCCATGTTAGAATTTCTCCTTGGAGATAATAAAGTTTTCTGAATCTGAAATATTGAAAGTGATTTTGTGTGTGTGTGTGTGACAGAGGGAGAGAGACAGAGATTGTGTATGTTTGTGTGATACAAAGAGAGAGAAAGACAGAGAGAAAGAGAGACAGAGCGACAGACAGAGAAGGAGATAAAGAGAGAGAGAGAGAAACTTTGGGTCAGTGTGTATTATAGTCGATTCCTGTAAAACCATTTTGCCGATGACATGCTCACAATGTCAAACTTTGCTTGGGACACATTTAAATTTGATTGTCAATATCTGATTGACACTTACTGAAATCCATTACCCTGAATCCTTCACAATACGCCTGACATACTACAATAAATGCAGGTTTCCCAAATTCTTAACTTCTATCCTACCTCTTTCTATTATCCCTCTCTGACTCTCCCTCTCTCTTCTCTCCCTCTCTCTAACTATCTCCCTCCTTCCAGGTGGCCTTTAAAACCAAATATAAAATTTAGAAAAAGCATCAAAAGAGTTAGGCCTCACCGTAAACCTTGATAAAACAAAAAAATATGATATTCCGTTATGTCTTCGCAAGAGAACGCTGGACATACGATGGTAAAGTAATTGAGATTGTTAATAAGTATAAATATTTAGGTTTAACTCTTACTACAAAGTTGTCAGAATCGACAGCCTGTGATGAACTTGCCAGTAAAGCAAAATTATGTGGACACTCGGTAACCTTAATACAAAAGTGTTTTTTCAGCTTTTTGATGCGCAGGTAAAACCGATGTTATTGTATGCTTCTGAAGTATGGGGCTTATCTAAATTATAGGTAATTGAGTCAGCGCGTTTATTTGATTGCAAGAGATTTCTTAGTGTGTCTAGTAAAACTCCTAACCACATGGTATACGGGGAAACGGGTCGCTACCCTCTTTATATAGAATCCGCTATTTCATGTGTACGCTACTGGTTACAATTGTCTAAAATCTCTCCGGCCAGAATCCCCAAACAAGTGGAAACAATGCTAAGAAATTCTTTGAACAGAGATAACTCGGTAAGAAATTGGCTTTTAAAATTAAGACATGTCTAGTACAACATGGCTTCCTTGACGTCTGGATAGAAGGTGGGACACGAAATGAACATACATTCTTGGGTTCTCTAAAAAATAGAATGATCGAGAATTTTAATGAAGATGAAACTGATCTCAAATGATAGGTACTTTATCTACAGAATATTTAAAACGGCACAGATTCGAATTGTACCTAAACGACATCACAATTAAACGCTTTCGTGATTCTTTGATCAGATTTCGTCTAGGTATATATGAATTGGGAATAAACAAAAGGTATCAGACTCGAAATGTAGTCAACCGTAATTGTCCCTTTTGTCCAGGCTGCATCGAAGACGAAGTTTATTTCCTGTTAGACTGTTCAAAGTACGATTCTATTAGGCAGAAATACATCACTGCAATTGATGTTAAAACTGTTTTTGTTGTTCAAAATCCTTCTGCTGAATTTCAAAGGAAACTTGCCATGCACACTTTCTACAGCTTAAAACCCAGAGAATCTTCACTGACGTGAACTGTCCTTTTGGACGTGTGTGTGTGCTATCTCTGAGTGCTACCAAACGGATAAGACGTTTTATGATTGCTAAATGTGCCTCTAGCCTTCGTATGTGTGTTCATTATATGTTATAAAAGAAATAAGAGCTAAAAAGTGAAAGAAGGGAAAAGTTAAAGCTGAGAACAAAAGAACAATGGATGGGAAAATGAGAAGAAATGAAATGGAAAGAAAGTATAAAAGCAACAAAAGCCCCAAATATTTATAAAAGTTACAAAGTGAAAAAACTAAAGTTATGGAAAGAAAAGATAAGAAAAATATGGAAATTAAGTCCTTATGAATTTTAAATATTCTGCAATTGAATTGATATTAAATGTGTTTATGCGTGTGTATGTGGGTGTGTGTTGATTTGTGTTTATTTCTTCCCATTGTTAACCCCCTCCCCAAACTGTATAGGCCGGAGGCCTAATAAAAACAGTGTCAAAAGTCCTAAAGTCCCTCTTTCAATCGTCTCTTTCTCTCACTCACCCTCTCTCTCGTCCATGTCTGTGTTCGCCTACTAAATCTCATAATTGCGAACGGTCAATCAAATAAACTGATTGAATTGATCTGACCCTCTCGCTCGCTCGCGATGTCACTTGATGCCTGCGTGCGCACAAACAATATATTCACACTCTCACACTGACGCTCAAATATACATACACACACATAAAAACACACACACATTTTTGTAAAAACGACGTTCTGATGACTGTGGTGTAAAAAAAAAACAGGGATTATTTTGACACATTTTCCATTTCTTTGACATTATTTTGACATTTTCCAATTTTTGAAGCTATCCCAAACCCAAACCTTAACCCTAACCTTAACCCAAACCCTAACCCTAACCCTTAACCTAACCCTAATCCTAAAACAGCTCTAACTCAACGGAGAACTATTTTGACGTCAAAATAGTACGGCCTTCCAAAAAGGTCAGAAGAAACCATGTGGAGTTTCATGTGTGTGTCATCAGAACGTCGTTTCTACATGCCCACACTCTCACACATGCACACACACAAACACACACCCACCTACATCCCCCCCCACACACAAACACACACCCACCTACACCCCCCCCCACACACAAACACACACACTCTTTCTCTCTCTCTCAACCGTTTCCTCCCTGTCACTTCCACACCGCACACTTCCGAAACGACCGTGCGTCCTGCAACTTGCAATGGATGATTATAAAATGACTGTGAAGGACAACGACAAGGATGACATTTAATAATGACTATAAAAGGAAAACGAGATAAATGACATATAATAATAAATGTGAAGGACAACGACAGAAATGAATGTGAAGGACAACGAGATAGATGACAGATAATAATGACTGTGAAGGACAACGACAAAGATGGCAGATAACAAACAATGTGAAGGACAAGAATGGCAGATGTATATGATTGTGAAGGACATCTTGACTGTTAAGGACAACGAGAGAGATGACAGATAATAATGACTGTAAAGGACAACGAGATAGATGGCAAATAATAATGAATGTGAAGGACAACGAAAAGGATGGCAGATAATGAATATAAATAACAACGAGAGAGATGACAAATAATAATGAATGTAATTGTTGAGGACAACGACAACGAAACAGATACAAATGAATGTGAAGGACAACGACAAGGATGACAGATAATAATGAATGTAAAGGACAAGCAGGGAGATTAAAGGGGACCAAAAAATACATCCCCGTTGAGCTTTTCTGTCAGCGAGTGACAAAGCCCCCGTTGGGGTAACAGGGTGCTGATTATTGTGAGAATGATGGCCTGATTGACCAGTCCAATAACTGACAACAATGCTAACGACCGACGGCATAAACTGGGGCAGTGAGCGGTTGGGGATGATGATGATGATGATGATGATGATGATGATGATGATGATGATGATGATGATGCATCCTGCAGGTGTCATGTTGTGCATGGAAGTTTGGATGTTGCTCTCGCTCCACCCCCATTC
>CM072515.1:74278752-74291252 GCA_036898135.1 Oncomelania hupensis
TCACTTAGATGTAGGTTGGTCAGGTGGGAGGAGGACAGTGAGAAGTCGACGTTGTTGGTACGCGCCAGGCGCCCCTGACATTCTTTGTCTCTCCACTCTGCCAGCTTGCCCTGTAGTTGTTGGCGTTTGAATGACGTGAAGAAAGCCTTGGGCTCCACGAAGGACAGTTGGATCTCCTCTTCTGGGCTGACTCTGAGGATGTACTGCTCGCTGTCATTCAGGTGGAGCTGGATCCCCAGTCTACCGCAGATGTCGTTGAGGTGCACCCACAGTGACTTACGCCAGGTGACCTTAGATGCCTTGATCAGCCGGTATTTGGCATCGGTCTGGTAGCCAGCGAAGTTGTGGTCATCGTCGTCTTCGGGTGCTGCTGCACACTTGCGTTTAGTGAGATGGAGTGCAAGTGATGTTCTGGCCGAGTGTCTGGTCTGCTCGTCATCGCTGTTCAATACGCTCAGCATGAAGGACAGCTTCTTGGCATAGTACATGGTCCGTGGATGGAACAGACCCAGACCACCCTCGCTTCGTGCGCAGAACATGAAAGAGCGCGTCGACGACTTGTTCAAGCCAACCCAGTGCCTCACGTTGGATACGATGCTGTCTTCCAGGCCGTCTAGCACTTTCTCTGTGAACTGAATGTTGGGGAAATAAAAGTGCAGCCTGGAAGTGGCCATGGTGTTGACAGCCTGGAGTTTCGCGGCTACCGCGAGAGGGGCAACGTCGATCTTGGCCAAGGTGATTTTAAAATCACTGACGATCCTTTCCACCTGTTCGTCTTCAGCCGTAGCAGCAAGGTTGATGTTGTAGCCTAGGTACGTGTAGGGCTGCTCTCTGTCTAACATGGGGATGGGGGATCCCTGCACCACAAGCTGGGTAGAGGCTGTATTGTCACTTTTACTCCAGTTGTTACCGGTGCGTTGCCCATGTAGAACTGCACACTTTCGATGCTTTACCTCCATGCCTGAGTAGGTCATGAAGAGATCGGTCTTTTCAGCCGCTGCCCTGATATCATCTTCGTTGGTAGCCGTCATGTCCACATCATCAACATAGCCTTGGACTGGATTTGGAGAGCTGGTCGCTGGTGATCCCTGCTCAATCCATCTCAGCCACTTGTCGATGCCTTGCTCGAAGATGAGCACAGACCACGGGCAGCCCTGGATGATGCCTTTGCCCCTTGTGATAGGCTTAGTAAGGCCGCTGGCTGTTTTCACCTGAAAGGTAGATCCCGTGTAAATGTCTCTCGTGATGCTGATCACCTGCTCAGGGTAGCCCATCTCACTGAGCTCGTTCAGCATCACCTGGTGGTCGATGCTGCCAAAGGCATCTTTGATGTCAATGAAGGTGACATACAGCTTGGAGGATGTGTGGAGGAAGTCGGTGATGTCAGCCTTCAGTGTAAAGACATGCTCCTGCAGACCATTGCGTGGCATGGACCCCTTTTGTCGACTGGATAGCCTGCCTGTCTCCACGATCCAAGGCACCATTCTCTGTTGGATCAACTTCATGTAGATCTTGTAGCTTGTGCAGAGGAGAGAGATCGGTCGCCAGTCTTCAATGTTTTTGGGATCGCCATTCTTCTTAGGCACCAGCGTGATGATGGAGTGCTTCCAGTCAGAGGGTACACGCTTGTTGATGGCGCAAATATTCATGATCGCCGTAAACAAGGGGGCGAGTGTTTGTTTACATCGCTTCACGTGGTCGTAGGTAACCCCGTCAAACCCTGGCGAGCGACGAGCAGGCAGTAAGCTAATAATAGCTGTGACCTCTTTCACGCTAAACGTTACAGGCGGCGGAGTCCACTGTGGAGGAGGGATGCTGATTTCGCCTCGCCATGGGGGTGGTAGTGTGTCAACTAGAACTCTCTGACAGCGTATATATATATATATATAGTCTCTCTAAACTCGAGAGAGCATCCGAACGTTCGTGCGCGACACAATTTTAACCAACCAGAACAAACCTCGTCATCACAGTCTCACGTCATACAACCATATTTAGGATGGAAGCTTCTCTAGTTACCACTAGAATTATCCATACGCTTCGATCGATAGTAAACAACCAACTCTAGAAAATTCTCAAATAATATCGACCAACTAAAATTACCAACGTTATACAAAGCTTCTTCTAATAACAACGCTAAATCAAATCAAAGGTAAATACACTCTATTATTGCATGTTTTGCAAAACAAAACGAACAGATCTATCGCTCGCGTCACACACGAACTATCTTGCGCGTTTCAACGTAACAATTTGCTTGCTAGCCTTGAGGGTAATGGGAAGTAAATACAAGTTGTGAGATTACCGAACGGTTACGGTACAACATGGGATAAACAATATCGCCACTGCCAAACGTCATGCACCATCTTTCACACTATCATTCACTCCCGATATATAAATAACTGACAATGCATCCAGGCTCCAACCAATATTAATCACAAATACCTGTCTAACCTATCTACTACTGTCTTTGTAAACCCTCAGTGTCCACGGTCCAGTCTGTGTCCGTGCTCTCGGGGGGAGGATTCCAACACACACACACACACACCCACGCACACACACACACACACGCACACGCACACCCACACTATGTCACACAGCACGACGTCACCTCACATACAAGATGTCACTTCTTAAACACAGCGCGCGCTGCCATTCTGATTCACCTTACAATACACACATACATACCGACGCATAAATGCACGCATGCACACATCCACCAACGCACTCACGCACACAAGTGTACACGTGCACAGATATATATATATATATATATTTGTGCCCTTAGTGTAAAATATCAGCACTTGGTTTATTCAAGAATGTAGGAATCGGAAAGTGCCTTTTTTGACGGAAAGAGTTCAAAATTCATTTAAAAATGTATGATTCTGATGCAACATTTGCTCTTTCCGTCCAAAAAGTTGACCTAGATCCCCCCCCCCCTCTCTCTCTCTCTCTTCTGCTAGTGGCAATGCAATGAAACCTTTAATTAGAATTCACAAATGTGCAATTAAACAAATTTTACTGAAACAAAACATCTCTCCAGATGACTATAAACGGATCAATATTCTACCTCTTACCGACAGACTAAAATTTAATAAAGGCGTTTTCATGCACAAGGTCCTTTCTGGCAATGCACCTTATTATCTTTCTTCTCTTTTAAAAAAAAACCTGCCAGATCGTCCACAAAATTAAATGTTCCAATTCCAAGAATTGATCTCTACAAAACTAGTCTAGCTTATTCCGGTTCCATTTTGTGGAATAACTTTCCTGAAGATCTCCGCACTCCAGCATCTAAATTTACATCATTTAGAACACCTCTCATAAAATACATTAAAAATTAAATACACATTAATTGTTAATGTTGTTGATTGAGATTAACAATATTAATTTGTTTTCAATTGTTTGAACAGGATTGTATCTAATGATGACTTTATTTGTTATTGTTCCATGATGTGAATGTTATAACCTTGAGTTGTATTTAATAGTTATTGTTAAAGCCCCAAGGGCAAGATGTAAAAAAAGCGCATCCAGCGCTTATTCTTTTACCCTTGCAAAATTTAAATTGTTATCTTATCTTATCTTATCTTATCTCTCTCCCTATCTATCTATCTATCTATCTATCTATCTATCTATCTATCTATCTATCTATCTATCTATCTATCTATCTATCTATCTATCTATCTATCTATCTATCTATCTATCTATCTATCTATCTATCTATCTATCTATCTATCTATCTATCTATCTATCTATCTATCTATCTATCTATCTATCTATCTATCTATCTATCTATCTATCTATCTATCTATCTATCTATCTATCTATCTATCTATCTATCTATCTATCTATCTATCTATCTATCTATCTATCTATCTATCTATCTATCTATCTATCTATCTATCTATCTATCTATCTATCTATCTATCTATCTATCTATCTATCTATCTATCTATCTATCTATCTATCTATCTATCTATCTATCTATCTATCTATCTATCTATCTATCTATCTAGCTAGCTAGATAGATAGATAGATAGATAGATAGATAGATAGATAGATAGATAGAAGTGGTTTTTTTAAATATTTATTTATTTTTTAAACTTTTCAGCGTTTAACATTGACGCTTAAACATATGTTACACTCACTCACACGCACTAAGGAACACACAAACTTTGTCTCTCCCTCCCTTCTTCCCCCATTTCATCCCTCACTCACTCACTCCCTCCCTCCCTCCCTCCCTCTCTCTTACTCTCCCTTCCTCCCCCCCCCTCTCTCTCTTTCATTCACACTTCGACCTGTGTCATTGGTTGGAAATGTTGGCTTTACCCTTTCTAATTATTCGCAATTTGAAGGCGATCTCATAAGCCCTTTAAATCTGACTTGAAGTAGAGCATCGTTGTTTATCTATATTTATTAGCCTGGCCTGTCAAATAGTTTAAAATAAACTAGCAAATAAAAATATATTGACATGATGAAAATTTTAATTGGTGTAATAAATAGAGATGATTATATTCACTATATGGTTGGTTGGGTGGTTTTATTAACATATTTTTTTAAATATAGAAATGATAAGACACACACAAACACACACACACACACAAACACACACACACACACTCACACCCACAACGGGGTGGGGCTGATGAGAGGGAGAGAAAGAGAGAGAGCGACAGACAAATTCTACTACATTAACATTTATTGGTTGTCAGTGAAATATTACGACGCTGTTTTCTTTGTTAAAGACATTTAAAAGTGTTCATTGATTGGTGAAAAAAGGACCTGAACAAAAAAGATGATGAGAGTGATGACGATGACAATGATGTTCAGTCTGTGGTGTGATGGTTAACCGACGTTCTATTCTGAAACCGTTAACTAATGTCAGTCTTGGAATATCAAACATATTTTGTGCTAACATTAAGGGAGATATTGCAATCTTAAAACAAGATTATTCTACGCAAGCAGTGGGGCGGCACGTGTCTCCATATCCTGCCTGTTTAAAAAGAAAACACGGGGTATCTTGTGGGGACAGCTACAACAAAGTAAATGCAACGTGTCACGGGGCCCTCGCTTCAACAAACAGATGTGCAAAGCCGATGCTGTTACTGACGGAATCGCGTCGATGGCGCGCTGATCCAAAGCGAATGGAATCTGTGCAATTTCCTTAATGAAAAGCAATTAAAGTATTTGCTGCAGCTTGCGACGATGGTGTGGTGGAGCTGTTAATGTTAGTGGTAGAGTCGATGGTGGTGATGATGATGGTGTTGAAGTTAGTGATGTGTGTGTACGTGTGTGTGTGTGTGTTTGTGTGTGTGTGTGTGTGTGTGTGTGTGTGTGTGTGTGTGTGTGTGTGGGCGCGCTTTATATTTATGATGATGATAATGATGATATTATTATTATTATTATTATTATTATTATTATTATTATTATTATTATTATTATTATTATATACTAGCATCTGCTATGCTTTATGAGAGATTGAGACTCTGTCTCTCTATTTCTGTCTGTCTGTCTCTCTGTCCCTTTGTGTCTCTCTGTCTTCTGTCTCTGCCTATCTCTATCTCTATCTGTCTGTTTGTCTGTCTCTCTCTTTCTGTCTTGTTACGGAGACAGAGAAGGGGTAGGCTTCCACCAGAGTGAGCTACGCCTGTATACCCAGGGTGCTGAGAAACGATGGACTATAATTGGCCAGAACAGGCGACCTGCTGGACAGGGGGGCCTGGTAGTTCAGTTGGCAGAGCAGCTTACTAGTAAAGGTCCCTCTGGTTCGAAGTTCGGATTAGCCAACATGTGACCATAATATTTTCCATGTACCATCAACTGGGTCGCTGGTGTCAGAATAATGTGACCAGAAGTCGCCTATACGCTCCGGTATCGTGTGACTAAAATCTACAATTAACCTTAACCTGCTTTATGGCCAGGTTTGGCCGGATGTAGTAATGACAGGCCAGCAGCAGATAGGGAGAGAGTCTCCTGCCAAGGTAATTGTGGCCATTCTCGCTCTGCCACCTGCTCCCAATGTCTAACAACGTGCTCAACGTGTTGAACTGGGCTTTGGCACTCAAACCCGGGCAATTCCTTTTACAAACTATTGACATTATTTCTGTACGTTATGTGTGCCGCATTGGTATAACATTTTTACTTTGAGCTATTTTTCATTACTTCCTTATGTAACAGAGGGTTTTTATGGTATTTAAATTACTTATTTATTTATATATAACTATGTTTTAGTCTAATGAATGAGTGTGTGAGTGTAGCTGTCTGACGCTCAGTCTAAGGATGCATGTTCTATCTCTGTTTTCTTTAAATTCTCATCCACCACCACACACGTGCTTACAGACAAGGACAAAGTCTACACAGTTATTTCTCTTTGCCCTTCTGTTACACTATTTCTCATTCAAACCTTCACATATACATTAAATCGTTCACAGATACATTAAATCAATTACATATGCGTTAAATCATTCACAGATACATTAGATCATTTACATATACATTAAATCATTCACAGATACATTAGATCATTTACCTATCCTATCCTATCCTGTCCCATAACCCGAAGGTCGTAGGGGCACCACAGATGATCGCTTAACCAGCATACTCCATCTTTCTCTGTCCTCAGCAGCCCTCGTGGCTTCGCTCAGTGTCAAACCAGTCCATTCTCGAATGTTGTCCTCCCACCTCTTTTTCGGTCTCCCCCTTCTTCTACCTCCTTGCACTGTGCCTTGCAGAATGGTCTTTGCAAGGCCTGATGATCTGGTGACGTGGCCATACCATCGGAGTTTCCGTTTCTTCACCACTGTGAGCAGGTCATCGTGTTGTCCAATGGCTTGTGTGATGGTCTGTCGGACTTCAACGTTGGTGATGTGTTGGGTATAGGAAATGCCCAGAAGTCTTCTGTAGCACCTCATCTCCATGCTTTGTATTCTTCGTTGGAGATCTGCTGTGAGGGTCCATGCTTCGCAAGCATATAGGAAGATGGAGATGACCAGAGATCGCAGCAGTCTTACTTTGGAATGTAGACTGATGGTTCTGTCTTTCCAAATGGGCTTCAACCTTGTCAGGGCAGCAGTTGTTTGTGCGATCCTGGAGAGGACTTCCTGTCGAGACCCATTGTCTGACACAATGGCTCCTAAATATTTGAAGCTGTGCACTGTGTTGAGGGATTGGCCTTGTACTTTGATGTCCGTGTTGATGCCATTGGTGTTGTTGGTCATCATTTTGGTCTTCTCTGCACTTATTTCCATTCCATAAGCTCTGGAGGTGGTGTCAAGCCTCTGTACAAGCTGTTCAAGTTCTTGTTCCTCTCCAGCCAATCCATCAATATCATCCGCAAAACGAAGATTGGAGATTGCTCTGCCCCCTATGCTGACTGTGCCTTCGTGATCTGCAAGAGCATCTGACATGATGCGCTCTAGGAAGATGTTGAAGAGTGTTGGAGAGAGTAGGCATCCTTGACGCACACCGATTGTTGTTCTGAACCAGTTCCCGATTACGCTGTTATGGAGGACTGCACTGGTAGCCTTGTCATACAGGCTTTTGATGACTTCTATAATTTTAGGGCTGATGTTGTACACTTTCATGGTTGCCCATAGAGCTGCATGCCAGACTCGGTCAAATGCCTTCTTGAAGTCTATGAAAACATGATATAGATGTTGTTGGTGCTGTAGGTATTTCTCACAGATTATTCTGAGGTTGAAAATCTGTTCAGTGGTACTTCGCCCTGCCATGAATCCTGCTTGTTCTTCAGCTATGATTTGTTCAGCTTGTGGTTTCAACCTGTTGAGTATTATTTTCAGGAGGACCTTGCTGGGATGGCTGATGAGGCTGATGGTGCGGTAATTTTCACACTCCTGAAGGTTACCTTTTTTGGGAAGAGTGATGACAAGCGACTGGGTCCATGGTGTAGGCCATTCCCCACTCTGCCAGATCTTGTTACAGATAATGGTGAGAGCATCAGTCATCGCTTCTCCTCCTGCTTGTAGCAGTTCCGCTGGTATGTTGTCCACTCCCGCTGACTTCCCTTTCTTCAGCGATTGCACTGCTGCCTCAACTTCTTCCCGGAGAATTGGGAGGATTTCTTCTTCTTCTCTGCTCTCGGGACATGCTAGAACTGATGGGTCTCCATTTGGTGTATGGTTGTAAAGGTCAGAGCAGTACTCTGTCCATCTGTCCAAGACTTCTTGTTCTTCTGTAAGGCAAATGCCAGACTTGCTTTGGATAGTGGAGACTTTGGGCTGTTTAACACTTGTCAGCCGCTTCACAGTCTGGTAGGCCTTCTTGCTGTTGTTCTTGTTCAGATTGTTCTCTATTTCCTGGCATTGATCTTCTATCCAGTTCTCCTTTGCTGTGCGCATGCCTTTTCGGATGTCATTGTTGATTTTTCGGTAGACATCAGCTCCCTGTGAGGTGTTCTTTTTCTTTTTTAACTCTCTTCGTTTATCACACAGATCCAAAAGTTCAGGTGTGATCCACGGCTTCTTCTTTGGTCGGTGCTTGCCAAGGATCTCAGTGGCGGCATCTGTTACAGCTGAGTTGAAGGTATTGGTCATGGTGTTGACATCTACTTCGCCTGCCCCCAAAATAAGCAGTGGTGCAAATTTCCCTCCAATTGTGGCCTGAAATATTTTTGCCACCTCCGGGTCTTGCAGTTTGTCCAGGTCGAACTTCAGCCTAGTGCACTTTGCTGTATTTACTCTCTTCAAATGGAGCCGGAAAGACATCATCACGAGATCGTGGTCACTTCCAATGTCTGCTCCTGGAAAAGTGCGTGTCCTGCCAATGTTGATGCTTGATCTGAAGCGTTTCTTGACCATGATGTAGTCGATCTGGTTGTGATGTTCCCCGCCGGGACTGTGCCATGTCCATCGTCTGGATTTTTTGTGGAGACCAAGCGTGTTTGCCAGTACCAGATTGTTGTATCTGGCAAACTCCAATAGCCTCAGACCCCTGTCATTTGTCTCGTTGTTGCAGTGGGGTCCACATGTGTCTCCCCAGTTGTGGTGCGCATCTTGGCCAACCTTGGCATTCCAGTCGCCTTGCACTATGACTATGTCCTTCTTCGGCACTTGGTCAAGGACCGCCTGTATATTTTCATAAAAATCCTCCACTTCGCTGTCTTCATAGTCTGATGTTGGGGCATAGGCCTGGATGATGGTAATGTTGAAAGGGGTTTGCTCTCAGACGGATGGTAATGAGTCTACTGGAGACTGGGCGGCAACCCATGACAGTGGCTAGAATGTTCTTGTGGACCAAGAATCCAACGCCGTGTTCGTGCCTGTCATCTCTACCGCTGAAATAGAGCTTGTGGCCTTTGTCAGTCGTTGTTTCACCTAGGCCTTTCCAGCGCAGTTCGCTGATACCTAGAACGTTCCATCGATAGTGGTCCAGCTCGTGGGCCAGTTCTTCTAATTTTCCTTCCGCAGTTAGGGTCCTGACGTTCCAGGTTCCTATGACGATGTTGTTTCTCGTGCGGATCTTGCTATATTGTCCATCAGTAGCATACTTAACACCTCCGTCCTGGTGGCCAACGGAAGGCGCGGTCCTTGTGCCGGGTGACGGCCCGGGCGACGACCGATCCGGTATGGAATTAGTGGATTGTGTCATCATGTAGTGTGTCTTGGGCAAAAAAGACCTGGCAGGGCCCAATCCTCTCCAGGCTGTTGGCCACAGCCGAAATCCACGAATACAGTGTGGCTCGCCTTGGCCCTGAGCACGTGGTCGTTGAACCTGTAGTAACGTGAGGTTCCTCCGCCCTGGCCGGTGACTTCTGTGTAGAAGACTTTCGCCCAGTGATGCCGTGCTAACATCACCCCTGTTAGTCGCCTCTTACGACACGCCGGGAAACGTTGGGTCTATTCTATTTGCCCGAACCCACAGATCATTTACATATACATTAAACCACACAAATCTCTTCAGCATAGAAATAAATCCACCAAGATAATCAGTAAGTGGCGTATAGGCTATTTATCAATTTGGCGCTTTCACAGTCAATCGATACTATAGAAGTCGTTGTCTCCTTCTCGAGACGTCACTCGACTCTACTGTTCACATTAGTGTCGACACAGTCGATGATGTCACATCGACGACTTGACGGAAATTCTTGAATTGAATAATGAGTGTCAAGTATTAATAACATTACTCACAGACCATATGACGACGTGACGGAGATTCTTGGTCTCTCAGTCGAAGCTACGAAACAAGGCTACTCCTGGGGAACACTGCAGGTGGTCCCCTGGCCCAGGTCTGGAGAATTTCTTCGTCACCGTTGCTGTACGTCTACAACAGTGATGGTTGACGAAGGAGAGAACCGCCTTTGATGGTGTCCACTTCTAGTCTCGAAGACATTGTCACAAGGACAGTTCCATCGGCTTCATATCAGGGGAATTCCGCTCCGTACCGGTCCCGCTGTATACAACATTTATACAATCGTAAATTTTCGCTCTTATACTTAAAGAGTCTGTATGTGTCTTTGACACATCTTTATAATTCATAATGCTTGAAGACCATTTCCTTTGCAGAATGTCTTCTATATGCCACCACACCACTACAATCACTATTGTCACCATTCCTGTGACAATACCTATAGCCACTTTACACTGTACACACATTGCGTAGCCTACCACAATGGATTATGAGCAAAATATTACAATCACAGCTCACCTTCATTTTATAACATATTCCTACCCATTCATTCATCAATAGATATACAAATTATACAACTGAATTATATTCCTACTTCAGCCCCATATATGAATGAATATAAAATGGCATCATAGTTACAAACTGAGTCACACATGATAACTACATGATCAAATAAGTATTGACACGAGTTATCGTACTTCTTTCAAATATGGGTTCCTCTGCATTCTAATCCAATAATTCATAAAAAGCAATACTTTCCCTTTTCATATGGATAGCTTTACAGCTCATTATAAATACCAATAATAATAATAATAATAATAATAATAATAATAATAATAATAATAATAATAATAATAATAATAATAATAATAATAATAATAATAATAATAAATACCTGTATTCTAGATACAGCTATAGTATATCCTAGCAGAATCAGGCTTTCTTAGAGCACCCACGAATACGTCCGTTCAACTCGGCTGATATGACATCTCTGAGCTAACAACAGCTCCTATCCTATCCTATCCTATCCTATCCTATCCTGTCCCGTAACCCGAAGGTCGTAGGGGCACCACAGATGATCGTTTAACCAGCATACTCCATCTTTCTCTGTCCTCAGCAGCCATAATGGCTTCGCTCAGTGTCAAACCAGTCCATTCTCGAATGTTGTCCTCCCACCTCTTTTTCGGTCTCCCTCTTCTTCTACCTCCTTGCAATGTGCCTTGCAGAATAGTCTTTGCAAGGCCTGATGATCTGGTGACGTGGCCATCCCATCGGAGTTTCCGTTTCTTCACCACTGTTAGCAGGTCATCGTGTTGTCCAATGGCTTGTATGATGGTCTGTCGGACTTTGTCGTTGGTGATGTGTTGGGTATAGGAAATGCCCAGAAATCTTCTGTAGCACCTCATCTCCATGCTTTGTATTCTTCGTTGGAGATCTGCTGTGAGGGTCCATGCTTCGCAAGCATATAGGAAGATGGAGATGACAAGGGAGCGCAGCAGTCTTACTTTGGAATGTAGACTGATGGTCCTGTCTTTCCAAATGGGCTTCAACCTTGTCAGGGCAGCCGTTGTTTGTGCGATCCTGGAGAGGACTTCCTGTCGGGACCCACTGTCTGATACAATGGCTCCTAAATATTTGAAGCTATGCACTGTGTTGAGGGATTGGCCTTGGACTTTGATGTCCGTATTGATGCCATTGGTGTTGTTGGTCATCATTTTGGTCTTCTCTGCACTTATTTCCATTCCATAGGCTCTGGAGGTGGTGTCAAGCCTCTGTGCCAGCTGTTCAAGTTCTTGTTCCTCTCCAGCCAATCCATCAATGTCATCTGCAAAACGAAGATTGGAGATTGCTCTACCCCTTATGCTGACTGTGCCTTCATGGTCTGCAAGAGCATCTAACATGATGCGCTCTAGGAAGATGTTGAAGAGTGTTGGAGAGAGTAGGCATCCTTGACGCACACCGATTGTTGTTCTGAACCAGTTCCCGATGGCGCTGTTGTGGAGGACTGCACTGGTAGCCTTGTCTTACAGGCTTTTGATGACTTCAATAATTTTAGGGCTGATGTACACTTTCATTGTTGCCCATAGAGCTGCATGCCAGACTCGGTCAAACAACAGCTCACAAAACTAAATTATCATTTCAATCGTAAATAACGCAGTGACGTCAAAACGTCTTCCTACACAAACGTGTACGAAACGCGTTCGTTACACCTTATGCATTGTTAGTTCACGTTGAAAGCTTCGTTTGTGTGTCCATGTGTGTATAAGGGCAAGGAGAAGAAGAAGGAGGAGGAGGAGGAAAAGAAGAAATAGAAGAGGAAAAAAAAGGAGGAGGAGAAGAAGAAAAAAGAGAAGAGAACAAGAAGA
>CM072515.1:74296252-74298752 GCA_036898135.1 Oncomelania hupensis
TAAATTATCAACAAAACATATACATATAAAATGCCTATATTGCTAAATAATAACATCATAGGAAGCCTTAGTGACCACCCAGCAGAAAGCGTCCAACACTCCCAAGCTGATCCAACAGACCTCATACACAAACAAGGAGTCTTGTCCAGGAAGAGTTTTCAAGAAAAAAGGTAGGTCATTGATCTAGCAAAGAAGAAGATAGTATAGCAGAGTGATAGGACAGAGCAGGAATGGGAAAGAGCAAATGAGGAAGACAGCGTCAGTGGGAATTTAAAGCACTAAATTTCCAGAAAGTGGGGCTACTATTTATACTGGAACCCCCGGCACTCCAACGGGGGGACTGTTGCCGCAGTGAATCTGTCATGCCTATAAAGGAAAGACAGGTTTTCAACTGGGGCTTTCACTTTTCCCTTTATAGGTTAGAACAATCTACAGTGGCAAGATTGCTCATGACCCCAAGGGGTGTAATGAGAGGCGGGATTTTGGAGTGTTGTTGAAAAGTAGGATTCATTACCGGGATTAAAGACTGTTAAACTGGATATTTAGTGTTATAAAGAACTTTATGTATATCCTTAAGTTTAGTATACTTATGCAAGATAGGTTGATTGTGTTTAGAATGTGTAGGGTCTGGTGTATGTGTGTATGTAGGTGTGTGCGCGTGTGTGTGTGTGTGTGTGTGTGTGTGGTTTTTATAATAGAGTTGTATTCATGTTGACTTAGTATATATGTGTGGTTTATGAATTTTAGTCATGAATTATAGTAATAGGTAAAACGCTTGTACATTATCACACTGACATTGTAATGCCCTGAAGAAGGTTATTAAAACCGAAAATTTGGCAATTCAAATTGAGTGGATAACATGTTGTCGTTTTAAAAGTGTTTTACGTTTTATGTATATATATATATATATATATATATATATATATATATATATATATATATATATATATATATATATATATATAGAGAGAGAGAGAGAGAGAGAGAGAGAGGAGAGAGAGAGAGAGAGAGAGAGAGAGAGAGAGAGAGAGAGAGAGAGAGAGAGAGAGAGAGAGAGAGAGAGAGAGAGAGAGAGAGAGAGAGAGAGAGACAGAAAGAGAGAAAAAAGAGGGAGAGAGGGAGAGAATGAGAGAGAGAGAGAGTATCTTCGCTAATTTTTTTAGCCACTGCGCAAGGTTTACAGGTTGACAATTTACAAGAAAATATTTTGTCGCTGTATGTTATAAGCGAGGTCGTCATCTTGCACGCTAACAAGATGAACACCATTCTTACCTGTCCTAAGGATAACCGCATCTGACCATTTTTTACTTCCCTTGCCCTAAGTTTAAGAAGAAGTTGTGTCGGAAGTAGCATGGACATAATTAAGATAATTTTCTTTCATTACTATGGGTATTGTTTCTTATCTCTTACTTGCTGTACGCCTTTAAGTGCAAAGAAAAGAAAGACGCATATGATTTATTTATTTATGTTATCTTGTGTGCGTGTGTGTTTGTTTTGTAAATAGTACTTTTTCAAGAGCTCAAGAGCTTCTCAAAGCGGTGGCCAATAGAGGATCGAACTCAAGCGGCACGAGGTGCCCACTTGTTGCTGTTTGCACATTGCCTGACGCCCAGACAACTGAGCACAATCCTGGGGATGGGGAAGAAGAGACTCAAGTGCCTGCTGGGCGTAGTTGTGTAGCTGACACTCCACTCTGGGACATGCGCTTCCAGATCTATCTTTTAAAGTCCATGCGATGTGATGCGTGCGTGCACAGACCAGCCCTCGGTTTCTATTCTCATCCGAAGGATCAGCCTCATAACCGTAGCATCATAATCATACATCACAGACAAAACAATGAAACAAGACAACTCAAGCCCTAAGAAGGCAGAAGCACGACAGGCAAAATGGACTCATTACGTCCAATTACCCATCTTAAAACAAAACACTCTCCACGGCGTAACAGTTTTTTTTACTCAGCGAGCGGGCTAAAGACGAATTTGATTGGCCATGGGCCATAACGCGCGCGCTCCACGTGCAAGAGCTAATTACCGTGTGTCCAACAGAGGGCGCCGGCCTCTGTGCCAGGAGGGGTTGGAGTATCACGTTAATCGTGTGACCCCTCGTGATTACCCTCATAAATCTCTTTCGGCAGTTAACGCCGTCCAAGTGGGCAAAACCGCCTTAACTCAATTTCCTCCAGTTTTGACGCAACGCGCCAACAATATGTCGTTGACCAACGTCTTCTGTGTCCTTTTAGCCGGGAAATCTGCACGGGATTTGCAGGACTTAACGGTGATGATGCGCCGCCGGTTTTTATCCCTTGTTCTTATTTAGTAGAGGCTTCATCATTTCATTTGCCCCCTGATGGCGCTGTGGTGGCGACCCCCGTTTGAAGACCAGACAAAAACAAGCGCGGCCTATTCCGCTTTTGTCATGTTTATGCCACAAGAGGGGATCATCAAAAACCAGAACCGTGAGTTACAAGAGAGAAAAAGAAGGAAGAGAGATTGTCTTGGAT
>CM072515.1:74303752-74381252 GCA_036898135.1 Oncomelania hupensis
CTCTCTTTACAAGTATCTGTCATTACTATATGACTAATCGTTGCACAGCTTCTCTTCCATGTAGAATATTTATCTGTCATCAAAGATGAACGTTTTCAATGTTAAAGAAATTTAGAACTTTGGAACAGCCTAAGAATTTATAGATTGTTTGACTTGATGAGTTCCACTATTTTATAATTTAAAATTATGTTATTAAAAGACATCCGTAAAGCCCTCTCTCTTGTTATAACCACCACTCAAATGGACATCAACTTCAAAGAACGCAATCTTCAAAGAAGAGATGATGTTGTTTATTGATGTTCTTTTCACTCAAACAGTGATTGGCGAAGAACCTGTATTTCTCTCTCTCTCTCTCGTACTCTCTCATTTGTATAAAGAATTGTGGGCATATAAACTTCCACAATTTCTAGATGATTTATATGTACTACTAATCAGACTCAAAGTGCGGCGGTCTGTAACCACCATATAGGCTCACATTTACAGAAACAACAAACTGACATTCATCACTCAAACATGTGGCGGTCTGTAACCACCATACAGGCTCACATTTACAGACACAACAAACTGACATTCATCACTCAAACATGTGTCTGTAACCACCATACAGGCTCACATTTACAGACACAACAAACTCACATTCATCACTCAAACAAGTGTCTGTAACCACCATACAGGCTCACCCCCCCCCCCCCCCCCCCCCCCCCCCCCCCCCCCCCCCCCCCGCCCCCCCTGTCCTGTAACCACATACAGGCTCACATTTACAGACACAACAAACTCACATTCATCACTCAAACATGTGGCGGTAACCACCATACAGGCTCACATTTACAGACACAACAAGCTCACATTCATCACTCAAACATGTGGCGGTCTGTAACCACCATACAGGCTCGCATTTACAGACACAACAAACTCACATTCATCACTCAAACATGTGGCGGTCTGTAACCACCATACAGGCTCGCATTTACAGACACAACAAACTCACATTCATCACTCAAACATGTGGCGGTCTGTAACCACCATACAGGCTCACATTTACAGAAACAACAAACTCACATTCATCACTCAAACATGTGGCGGTAACCACCATACAGGTTCACATTTACAGACACAACAAACTGACATTCATCACTCAAACATGTGTCTGTAACCACCATACAGGCTCACATTTACAGACACAACAAACTCACATTCATCACTCAAACATGTGTCTGTAACCACCATACAGGCTCACATTTACAGACACAACAAACTCACATTCATCACTCAAACATGTGTCTGTAACCACCATACAGGCTCACATTTACAGACACAACAAACTCACATTCATCACTCAAACATGTGTCGGTAACCACCATACAGGCTCACATTTACAGACACAACAAGCTCACATTCATCACTCAAACATGTGGCGGTCTGTAACCACCATACAGGCTCACATTTACAGACACAACAAGCTCACATTCATCACTCAAACATGTGGCGGTCTGTAACCACCATACAGGCTCGCATTTACAGACACAACAAACTCACATTCATCACTCAAACATGTGGCGGCATGGCTATTAACCAGGCATACAGGCTATTTACAGACACAACAATGAAGACGGTATTTGAAATCCAATTTCATTTTTGAAATATTAAATAAACTGCCTTTATATATCATTATTGAATGAGCAGTTGCACAACTGACACCTGGGAAAGCTGGTAGCTTATTTGATGCGAGTTATTTCTTGAATGTCCGGCATGTAATTTGTAAACTAGGTCGCCACAAAAAAATGTAATAACGTAAACCACTTCTCTAATACTTATAGAGACCAAAGTCTTCTTTTGTCCACCTACGCTGAAGAACTCAACACTGCTTGCATCGCGCTTACCACTACATTCACTTTTATGCATGTTCAGCTCTCAAAGTGTCCACACTGATAGACAAAGGAACTCTGATACTGGTTAAACCTTAAAGGTGGGCAAGGGGTGTCAGTACTGCTGTGTGCATGCGCGCGTGCGTATGTGTGTCTGCGTGTTTGTTTGGGTGTGTGTGTATGTGTGTGTGTGTCTGCGTGTTTGTTTGTGTGTGTGTGTTTGTTTGTGGATCATACCAAATACATACTTGTCTCGTTTAAGTGACAATACCAACCTGAGGTATTCACAATTTTTTCTTCGAACTTTCCAGTATCTTGGGCGTATAAAAATATGAAGAAGACCTATTTCTGTATTTTTGTCTATCTGACTTTTTCTGTATTTCTAATTCTGTCTTTCTTTCTGTCTTTTCCTTCTTCTGCTTTCTCCTCCTGTTTCGTCTCTTCATTTTCTATGTAAACTATTTTGATCCAAATAGGTCCATCGTCCAGTGTTCCATTGTGACATTAAACCTTTTTACATCGTTCCAGTGTGACATAAAATCCTGTGCACATCGTTCCAGTGTGATATTAAACCTGTGTGCATCGTTCCAGTATGACAGTAACCACTTGCACATCGTTACAGTGTGACACTAATCTTTTGTACATAGTTCCAGTTTGGCATTAAATCTTTGTACTTCGTTTTAGTGTGACAATAAACCTTTGTACATCGCTTCAGTGTGACATTCAACTTTTGTACATCGCTCCACTGTGACACTAAACCTTTGTACATCGTTTCAATGTGACATTAAACTTTTGTACATCGTTCCAGTGTAACATTAAACCTTTTTTTAAAATAATAATAATGGATATTTATATAGCGTTATTACTTGTCTGTTTATAGACAAGCGCATAGCGCTTTACATGAAAAGAAAGAAACAAACATAAAACAACTTACAATATTGCATTAGAAATTATACAATGAGAAAAACCCACATGCAAAATCAGACAATACATAAAGTTAACCTTCTGCAAACAAGGCATCACAATTCCAACAAAATCCACAAACATAGCCAAAAGCAGAACAAATATGTGTTGGGGCTAGGTTCTATAGAATGAAGGATTTATTCAGGATAGTAGAGTTTGAAGAGGTGAGATTTTAAAGCCTGCTTGAATGAGGGTGTGGTCTGCTTGTTTCTGATGTTGGCTGGAAGGGTGTTCTCTACAGTATAGAGAGACTATATAAGTGCCGCAGAGTTGATAGTTGAATGGGGGCCGGGTAGCTCAGTTGGTAAGAGCGTCTTGCTAGTAACCGAAAGGTCGCTGGTTCGAATCCCGGATTGGTCAACGTGTGATCATATTATTTTCCCCTTTACCAACAACTGGCCCGCTGGTGTCAGTATAAATCGGTCCAGTAATCACCTATATGCGAAAGTGTCGTGTGACTATAATCTACAAACAACATAGTTGAATGATTGTCCCCTATACGCATTGTGTCCGGGGACGTTAATCTACCTACCTACCTAGTTGAAAAAGTAAGTGAAAAAGCGATTGAGCGATTGTATGCAGTTGTTGATGTACGCTGAATAAATTTGGAAAACTTCATATGACGACTCCTGCCTTGCTGCTGAGTGAACAGGTTGCGTGGATAAACGAATCTGAGTTACATTTATCAGGATTCAAGCATCGGGGTTGAATCAACTACTGATAAAAAAAAACAACAACAGTGTAACACTAATACCAGATCAGTTCGAAGCGCAGAATAAAGCAAATATAGCATCCATTATTATTATTATTATTATTATTATTATTATTATTATTATTATTATTATTATTATTATTATTATTATTATTATTATTATTATTATTGTTGTTGTTGTTGTTGTTGTTGTTGCTGGTGGATTGAAAGTAGAACGTAAAAGATTCATTGTACTTCTGGTGTCTACGACATTTATGTTATTTTATGTTATTGAGTTTCATTAGCCAGACTTTTACAGTCGCCAAATCTTTCCTTAAATATACTGTAAACAACATTACCCTTGTGGGGGTACCGGAGGCTTTTGTGTAAAAAGTTTCCCCACTTTGTGGAAATTTAGTGCTTTAAATCCCCACTGTTGCTCTCGTTCTCCTTTGTTCTTTCTCGTTCCTACTCTGTTCTATCAATCTACTATCTTCTTCGCTAGACCAGTCACCTAACTTTTTTTTTTTAACTCTCCCAAAACTCCTCATTTGTGTATGAGATCTGTTGATTGAGCTTGGGGATATTGGACACTTTCTGCCAAAGTGTCACTGGGGCTTTCTATGGTATTATTATTTAGCAATGTAGGCATTCTATCTATCTATCTATCTATCTATCTATCTATCTATCTATCTATCTATCTATCTATCTATCTATCTATCTATCTATCTATCTATCTATCTATCTATCTATCTATCTATCTATCTATCTATCTATCTATCTATCTATCTATCTATCTATCTATCTATCTATCTATCTATCTGTCTGTCTGTCTGTCTGTCTGTCTGTCTGTCTGTCTGTCTCTGTCTGTCTGTCTGTCTGTCTGTCTGTCGGTCTGTCTGTCTGTCTGTCTGTCTGTCTGTCTGTCTATCTATCTATCTATCTATCTATCTATCTATCTGTCTGTCTGTCTGTCTGTCTGTCTGTCTGCCTGTCTGTCTGTCTATCTATCTACCTATATATATATATATATATATATATATATATATATATAGAGAGAGAGAGAGAGAGAGAGAGAGAGAGAGAGAGAGAGAGAGAGCGAGCGAGCGAGAGAGAGAGAGAGAGAGAGAGAGAGAGAGAGAGAGAGAGAGAGAGACCATCGCACAAGCCATTGGACAACACGATGACCTGCTCACAGTGGTGAAGAAACGGAAACTCCGATGGTATGGCCACGTCACCAGATCATCCGGCCTTGCAAAGACCATTTTGCAAGGCACAGTGCAAGGAGGTAGAGGAAGAGGGAGACCGAAAAAGACGTGGAAGGACAACATTCGAGAATGGGCTGGTTTGACACTGAGCGAAGCCATAAGGGTTGCTGAGGACAGAGAAAGATGGAGTATGCTGGTTAAACGATCATCTGTGGTGCCCCTACGACCTCCGAGTTACGGGACAAGATAGGATAGGATAGGATAGGATAGTATGATGTTTCACGGTAGGCAGGCAATTAACCTATGGAATGTTCTTATGAAGTTTGGTCAATCTCCGTTCATTGGTTCCTCAGGTATTGCTACAGATCTGTGGAATATGTGTTGGTGTGTGGTTCTGCGTGCGTGTGTGGGTGGGTGTGCGTGCGTGTGGGTATGCGTGCGTGTGCATATGTGGGGAGAGAGAGAGAGAAGGAGAGAGAGGGGGAGGGGGATTAAGAGCGTCCTCTCAGTGTGCGGACTATCTTATTCAATGTTCTCTTATCATATACTCCCTCTTCTTACCTCTTCTAGAGCTCTCTGTTGCTAGGACAGTGGAGTGGACGCACATGGGGCAAAAAGCAATTTTAATTGAATGCTGGCCGTCCGTTTGCTTGTCAGATGTGAGGACCTCAGTGTCGGTCTGTATACAATTGAGTTTTATCTATTTGCCCTGTTGCCACATTTCAGCACCACCGTGCAAATACCTTAGACTATCGCCCTTCGTGTAAATACCTGAGACTATCGCCCTTCGTGTAAATACCTGAGACTATCGCTCTTCGTGTAAATACCTGAGACTATAGCCCTTCGTGTAAATTCCTGAGACTATCGCCCTTCGTGTAAATACCTGAGACTATCGCCCTTCGTGTAAATACCTGAGACTATCGCCCTTCGTGTAAATACCTGGGACTATCGCCCTTCGTGTAAATACCTGAGACTATCGCCCTTCGTGTAAATACCTGAGACTATCGCCCTTCCTGTAAATACCTGAGACTATAGCCCTTCGTGTAAATACCTGAGACTATCGCCCTTCGTGTAAATACCTTAGACTATCGCCCTTCGTGTTAATACCTTAGTGTAAATACCTTAGACTATCGCCCTTCGTGTAAATACCTTAGACTATCGCCCTTCGTGTAAATACCTTAGTGTAAATACCTTAGATTATCGCCCTTCGTGTTAATTAATACCTTAGTGTAAATACCTTAGACTATCGCCTTTCGTGTAAATACCTTAGACTATCGCCCTTCGTGTAAATACCTTAGTGTAAATACCTTAGACTATCGCCCTTCGTGTAAATACCTTAGACTATCGCCCTTCGCGTAAATACCGTAGACTATCGCCTTTCCTACCTACTTAACAAAATCTCCTGATACAGGGGGAGAGATGGAGGAATGAAGAAATTCAGATTCAAATTCAGACATTTTATTTACAGCAAGGAAGGAGGTGTTAGGCTGTTTAGCCAAACGTTGCAATCTGTCCTTGCGTCCTTCAGTCTTACATACGCATTAATATAATACAGTCATATGCACACAGAGAGAGAGAGAGAGAGAGAGAGAGAGAGAGAGAGATGAAGAGAGAGACAGACATAGAAGGATGGAGAGAGAGGGGGAGAGAGACAGACAGAAAGAGGGACAGACAGACAGAAAGACAGATAGAGGTAGAGAAAGAGAGATGAGGGAGAGGGTTAACCAATAACACAACACAACACGCCTTCACCAGATGCACTTCTGTACATAACATATTCCGTTACACACACACAAACCGAACCCAGCAACCTGTATCTCCGCTATTGTGATGCAAGAACACGAGCCAGGCTTGAGATTCATTCATTCATACTGGTGGATAATTCGTTTTTCTCCTCCTCAGAACACCGATGTGCTGATCAGGACAATCACGTCTGAGAGTCCACTTGTCGCCCGTGAGACAGAAGGAACACTGGGGCCATGCAGACATGGGAAAAAGAAATATGGGAGACGGTCTTTGTCATCATACTCAGGTTTGAGAGAGAGAGAGAGAGAGAGAGAGAGAGAGACACAGAGAGAGAGACAGACAGACAGACAGAGACAGACAGAGACAGACAGAGACAGACAGACATACAGACATACAGACACAGAGACAGACAGACAGATACACAG
The DNA here is from genome assembly GCA_036898135.1 of Oncomelania hupensis. Taxonomy (NCBI): domain Eukaryota; kingdom Metazoa; phylum Mollusca; class Gastropoda; order Littorinimorpha; family Pomatiopsidae; genus Oncomelania; species Oncomelania hupensis. The sequence continues at coordinate 74,310,651 of CM072515.1, forward strand.
AGAGACAGACAGACAGAGAAAGAGAGCACTCAAAAATATTATGCAAAGGCAGGAAGATTGCTACTGAGGGACGGAGTGGAAATCCAATGTGACATTGTTGATTGGCTGCATCCAGTACCATAATTGAAGGGAGGGAAGAAACCGGAGTACCCGGAGAGACCCTTCAGTGACCTGAAAAGTCTCGTATTTAAGTCACATAAGTTCGTTCCTTGCGGGGATTCGAACCCGCGGCCTTCGCCATAGGAAATCGGCGCCTAATCAAATGCGCCACTAGACCACACCTAAAAGCAACACAGCAAAGAGACTCCAATGATTTCCAGGAAGAAGAAAATGAATCAACCATCTAAAAATACCATAGCACTGGTGCCACCACACAAAACCACCGAAGTCGTAAAGCCAACATTAATGCACTCTCTCTTTCCTTACTGCAGCAAAGATAACACTTTCATTACTTCATGCACAAGGAGGGGACTTGAGGGAAGAAAAGGTGACGGTGGTGGTTGTGGTGGTGGTGGCGGTAATGATAATGATGTTGATGACGGCGATGATGATGATGATTACTTTTTTTTTATTTCTTTATTTATGTAGACCTATATTATTCTTAATTTATTTATATATAAAATTTATTTAAATATTTAAATTTAATTTTAATTTAAATAAACGCCATAATTCTGTTGTCAGTCATTAACGCAGCGTCCAGTCGATGTGATTCTTTTGAAAGCAATTAATCGTGTACATACATCTATTCTTTTTTTCCAGCGTATATTTGGGTAAAAAATGGTTTTAGTTTTCTGAAATACAGTAGTTTTAATATTATTATTACTAGAAAAGTATTAAAAATATCTATACATATCAAACTAAAAAGGATTGTTAATACATGTATTTTGCATTTCAACTTTTACAAACTGAGAAACACTTTTTTACCTTCTGTAAAAATAATTCTTGTGTTTTTTCACTTCGGTCACGGACCGGTTTAATAGTTATTCGGGTCCAATGATATTATATTATTGCTAGTTTGTTTTCTTGTAAGAGGATTTTGGTAGTTGCTGTGAAAGCTAAATTTTGATAGGTTGAGCAGATCACATGACAGGTCACTGTGATGATATCCTGGAGAAGATAAGATAATCTTACAAGGGGATTAAGATCTATCGATAGATGAGGCGTTTAGCTATCTCTATCAGTCGTTCTTTACCAAGATTCCTAAGCGATGTGAGAGACTAATCACGGTGCTTGGTCACATAAAAATGTATATTTGTTCTCGGCTTTCAAAGTATTATTGGCTCATTTAAAAAAAAGAGTTTTGCTAATCAAATGACTAGTTTCATTGGTCTCCAGAGAAGAAGAGCTAGTGGACACACAACAATGCAAATAGAATGACACCAGTATATATGTGATTTCAACTTTTGTATGTTCAACACAAATTCTAACATGACTTTATTTAACTATAAATTAATAACTGTAAATGTTTATTGTGCTGAGAAAATTCTTTAGCAAGTCTTCTTCATCATGTGCTACAAAGTTATATGTGTTTGATGGTCTAATATTGTTCCGAGTATTTTTGAAATCAGTTGCAGTTGAGAGGGACTTAGCTCTCAGTTTCTGTGAGTGATTGAGTCGGGTACTCACTGTGATGGAGTCTGGTTACTCTCAGGATGATCGGGCGAGTCTGGTAACTGGGCCGGACATGGTGAGGTAGATTCTAGTTGATCTCCTTCTTTCCACGGGAGCAAGCGTCAGGGCGTCCCAGAGCTGAGCTGGAAAATCCAGAACTCTGGCCACAATTTTCTATTCAGATATATTGGTATGTGGTGCCCTCTGCAAGGAGTCTATAGCATCAGACACTTGCCGAGTTTCCCATAAGCCCACTACAATATCTCAATCTCAAGGCGAAGATATATCGAGCAATATGAACAACTTGTCAGAAACAATAATCGGTTTCTGTAAATACATATAACATGAACATACTAATACATGGAAATCAATATAATATCTAAACATATAAGTACTAGAAAACTACTAGTGTTAACTTACGTCTAGTCTCTGGGAATCGTGAAACCGTCTCTAGTCTATCACTCTGTTGGTGATGGCTGAGGATTTTTTTCACTTCAGTCTGCTCCTTGTTTTGATCCTCGGGGTTCTATGCTTCGTATATGACTGCGTTACTGCAGGGTGTACAGGGGATATAAAGGAATCTACGCGTCATCTCCGACCAATCATCTCGTTCTCGCGAATACGTGAATCTTTTCTCGGACGTCTTTGTTCTCTTGTCCTGCTTCTGGGACACTATCTACTACGTCTCAAATTCAAGTGTCAAGGGAGGAATGCAGGGTCAATCTAAGAGTGATATGATTCTGTTACACTCCGTTCGATGATGGTGTTTTTCTTTATCAGTATTTGATTCAGCCCCGATGCTGAAGTCCTGATAAGGTGTAACTCAGATTCGTTTATTCACACAGCCTGCTCAATCAGCATACAAGTCACAAAGTCGACGTATGAAGTTTTCCACTTTTATTCAGCACACATCAACAACTGCATACAATTCTCAACTCAACTCAACAACTTTCACAGCAACTATCCAAATCACTATCAACAACTTTACTATCTCTCAACAGCAACTCGGCACACGATTAAATAACCTCTCTCTTTTCTGGAACAATTTGGTACATGGTAGAAATGACGTACTGCCACCAATCGAACTAAAGATCGTCATCACTGACTTACGTCATACCTATTTCCTCTACTTCCGGGAACATTCACGACCTTCGATATCCATCGGGAAATTTCTATCGACAGATCACGAAAATTCTTCAATAATATCGACCAACGAAAATTATCAACGTTATACAAAACCACTCCTAACAACAATGCAAACTCAAATCAAAGGTAAATAAACTCCATTATTGAATACTTTGCAAAACGAAACGATTAGATCTATTGTGCGCGCTTCCGACATACTTTCGTTCGCGTTTCAACGTAACATAACCCCCCACTCAAGAAGAAATTTACCTAATTTCTTTCAACAACGTTGAAACGTAATGCACAAACAAAGTACAGAATTAAGACTTATTTCAGCCTGTCTGAACACCATCAACGTTCTCAGTTCATTCACACAGAGTCAATGGTTTTCATCTTCAAATCTGTCTGGATATTGTCAATGTTCACAGTTCATTTACCCAATCAACGTTTTTCATTTTCAAGTCTGTCATTACCAATATTCTTAGTTCGTCCACACAGTCAATGTTCTTTCGTTCGCAAGGAATCGACGCCCTCGTCAGTTGCGGTCGTCATCGGCCCAGGGTCAAAGACGATGATCACGTGGGCTTCCCCGGAATCAGTGCGTCCTCCGTTGTCTCCTTCTTCCATCGGATGTCCGACGCAGTCGACGTTGTCAGCTCCCAGAATGCATTCGCTGGGTCTCACGGTCAGGTTGGCTTCTGCGGGACGGTGGAACAGCTCCCTCATGGTCTGCAGATGCTCCTTCCAGGTCTGGGTGTGGACTTCATGTTCGACCAAAGTCGTAGAGCCTGGGACATCATTGAAGTTAGGGGGAAACTCGCCCATAAGGTCCTCGAGCTCCAACGTTTGACCTTCCGTCAAGCTCGGTCCTAGCTTAACATCATCGATGCCTTCTTTGCTGTGGAAGTCTCCCAGTTCCAACAGTTCTTCGCTGTCAAAGCTGTCGTCGGTCACAGCTGCTGTTGCTGCATGTACAGTCTCTGGCGGCCTCTCCACGTACAGCTTAAGGAGGTTGGCGTGGTATATTTTGGAATGCTGGCCGACCTTCACCTTATAGTCGTTGATCCCCACCACGGTCTCCACTTCGTACGGGCCTTTCCACTGCATCAGCAACTTATTATGATCAGTAGGTAGCAGCACCAGCACTTTGTTGCCAGGTTTAAACTTCCCGTTCACAGCCCTACGATCGTAGTAATGCTTTCCACAGTCTTGGGACTTCTTCAGGTTTTCTCTGGCTATCTCGAGAGTCTGCTCCAGCTTCTCCCGTAGCTCAAACACGTACTGGTAGCTGTTCTTCACCTCCGGGGTCTCTACTTCTTTCGTCCATAGTTCTTTTAGGATGTGCATCGGCCCTCTGATGGTTCTTCCGTACAGCAGCTCGAACGGAGAGAAGCCGGTGGACTCCTGCGGTACTTCTCTGTAGGCGAAAAGTAAGGCGTTGATGTAGCGATGCCATTGTCTGGGCTGCTCGCTGCACAGTTTCTTCAGGGTGGACTTCAGCGTAGCATTGAACTTTTCGACAAGCCCGTTGCACATTGGATGGTAGGGTGTCGTAGTTAAATGCCGTATGCTCAGCAGTCTGTTGACCTCCTTCATGCAGTCAGAGACGAACTGCGTCCCGAGGTCTGTCAGAATTTCTTCGGGCACTCCAAGTCTACTGAACATGTCCACCAGTGCCTCTGCTACAGTTTCAGTGTCAATCTTCTTCAGAGGCACTGCTTCTGGGTACCGAGTCGCATAGTCCACTAAAGTCAGTACCCATCGATGACCTTCTTCACTCGGAGGTCTTATTTCGCCGATTAAGTCTAAGGCCACCCTCTTGAAAGGTCGGTCGATCAGAGGCATCCTCTGAATAGGCACTTTCGGGACCCTTCCTCGAGGTATGGTCTTCTGGCAAATGTCACATGATCGGCAGAAACGGCTGACGTCCGCATGAAGTCCTGGCCAGTAGAACACCGCCTGGATTCTATCCGACGTCTTCTTGATACCTAGGTGACCTCCCATGATTGAGTCATGTGCTACTTCCATCACTTGGCGCCTTAGGGGTAACGGTACCAAAACTTGACGTAGTGGTTTACCTCCGTTGACCCTCGGGTGCTGGAAGATTCGATACAGGATCTTGGCCTTCACCTCAAAATAGACCGTGCCACTGCCCTTGGTCACGTGGTCTTGGCGGTTCCTGTACTCGTTTAAAGTGCTATCAGCTTCCTGGAGCTGGATCAGCTTATCTCTGTCCACGATGGCAGCTTTGGAGTTGTCGGCGACCTTCAGTGGCGTAGACATCTTGTCTCTCTTGGCCTGGGCCCTGGTAGTAACAGCACCGACGCTCTCTGGTCGGCAGGGCTGAGCCGGAGTAACCACATTGTCCCGTAGCAGCTCTGTAAGGTCTCCATCGGGAAATGGCAATGGATCCTCCTCCACAACTTCGACGCGTTGGGTTGAGGCAGGACTCCACTCTGGATCGGGGTTGTCGGGTCGTCTCGCGCCGTCGATATTCCCGATCATCAAATCATACAGCGGCTTCTTCAGGCAAACCGCTTCGACTTCGCCTATGTAGAAAGGAGTGCTGACTTGAATCTTCGCAACTGGCGCTCTCACACATTTGCTGTCGGCCATAAGTGTCCATTTTGAATCGCCAGTGAATTGTTCTTTAGCGATTAGGTCTTCTCTGACGATGACCCCACTACAGCCAGAGTCTCTTAGAACAGTCACTTCATGATTTCCGACGCGTCCCTTGGAAACAGGCATGTTCTGGACGGTCACAGCTGCGCTGGCGACGACGGGGATGGATTTCCCGTTGGCAAGGAGGAGTTGGCCATCAGTCATGCACTCTTGCACGTCCGCAGGGGTAGCTGTGCGCTCGGTTTCACTCGGAAGAATGACGCTCCCGCCGCACACTTGATGGTCAGATCTACTGGTTTGCCGTTGATTGGAGAACCGCCTCTGCCGGTTGCCCGCCGCTGCGTTGTCCGTACTGCTCCGCTGTCCGCTACTTTTGTTTTGAGGACAGTTAGCCGCTCTGTGGTCTGTAGCGTTGCAGGTGAAACAGCCCCTTGAATGCCCTTCCCTGGGAGGTGGCGTGGAATCCGTCTGTCTCTGGCTCGTCTGACTTCCCTGGATCTGGTTCACATGGTTTCCAGTCTTCTGAAAATGTTTCGTCGCGCTGGGTGGCCCCAGGGTTTTCCCATGAGCAATGAGATATCTTTCAGCAGCCTCAGTCACATCTTTAAGCGTCTGCAGCTTTTGTTCTTCTAAGTGGGTCGCTAGGTCCTTGTGACAGGCATTGAGAAATTGTTCCTTCACGATCAGGTCATGGAGACTGTCGTAAGACTTCGTTTCGCCTGATAACTCCACCCACTTGTGTAGATATGACGACAGGCGCTCCACAAACTGCTTTGGCGTCTCGTCTGACTTAGGCCGGCATTCACGGAAGCGTTTACGGTAGCCCTTCTCTGTAAAGTTGTAGCACTGCAACAGGGCCTCTTTCAAGACGTCGTAGTTTTTGGCGTCATCGTTCGACAGTCTGGTGTAAACTTCGAGAGCTTGCCCCGTCAGAAGTGCACTCAGTCGAATTGCCCAGTCTTGAGGTTGCCAGTTAGAGCTTTCAGCGAACCTTTCGAATCTCGCCAGATAACAGTCAATCTGGTCCTTCCCGTCGACGAAACCTGGCAATTTTGGAGCCGTGTTGTCACTGATAACGTGTGGCGCATGCTGCTGTTGCTGGATGCGCGCCAACTCTAGTTGGAACTGACGCTCAGCTTCCCTTTCTTCACGCCTGCGTTCCTCTTCTCTTTCTTCACGCTGCCGCTGCTCTTCTCTTTCTTCTTGGCGACGTTGTTCTTCTACTTCTAGACGCTTCTCTTCCAATTCTCTTTCTTCACGGCGACGCTGCTCTTCTAATTCTCGTTCTTGTATTCTCTCCTGGGATTTGACGTACTCCGTCAGCTGTTTGCCTTTTAGATTCAATGCAATCCCTCTCTGCCAGAAGTCAGCCATCTTGATGCTTCCGGAAAGTTCTGGAAAGTTCTTTTTCTAGAAAGTTCTTGACTGTGCTGTACCTTTCTAGACTGTTCTAGAACAGCACGCTTTCTGCAGTAGCGCTGATGCTTGTCACTAGTCGCCTTCGCTGACGCAGGCCCCGCTGTCCTCGTCTTATGCGACGCTGCACCACGCTGGTGTTGATGTATACGCTCCTGTGCTGAAGTAGACGCGACGTCCGCTCGCCGCTCTCTGTAACACTGGCGATGTAGCTCCGAGACTGTCCCTCGACGTAGTCTAGCGGCAGCCACGTAGTCCTGATCTGTTGTTCGCTCACGAAGCAACTCTTCAGCGACTACACGCCCTTGCAGTCAACCCGAATCTATCGGATGTAGTCCCAGTATGTTGGCCCCTCTCGACGCAACTCGTTGGCGGCTACCCTCGATGACTGCCTCTCGTAACGTTGACTCGCTTGTTGTAGCAGTTGAACCCTTGGCTATGGCGTGAATCGCGGCTTGACCCCCAAAATGTTACACTCCGTTCGATGATGGTGTTTTTCTTTATCAGTATTTGATTCAGCCCCGATGCTGAAGTCCTGATAAGGTGTAACTCAGATTCGTTTATTCACACAGCCTGCTCAATCAGCATACAAGTCACAAAGTCGACGTATGAAGTTTTCCACTTTTATTCAGCACACATCAACAACTGCATACAATTCTCAACTCAACTCAACAACTTTCACAGCAACTATCCAAATCACTATCAACAACTTTACTATCTCTCAACAGCAACTCGGCACACGATTAAATAACCTCTCTCTTTTCTGGAACAATTTGGTACATGGTAGAAATGACGTACTGCCACCAATCGAACTAAAGATCGTCATCACTGACTTACGTCATACCTATTTCCTCTACTTCCGGGAACATTCACGACCTTCGATATCCATCGGGAAATTTCTATCGACAGATCACGAAAATTCTTCAATAATATCGACCAACGAAAATTATCAACGTTATACAAAACCACTCCCAACAACAATGCAAACTCAAATCAAAGGTAAATAAACTCCATTATTGAATACTTTGCAAAACGAAACGATTAGATCTATTGTGCGCGCTTCCGACATACTTTCGTTCGCGTTTTAACGTAACAGATTCACGTGGCTACTTAGCGGTCTAGTGACACCAGTCAGATGTCCAAATGGGCTAAGTTACAGTCTTTCTAGCGAGTTCCGTATGATACTATATGGAGTGGATGTGTCAAGGATGTTAATTTAATAACTGCCAACATTCCCTTAGAGAACTGGTTAAATAACGTCAGGTTTTGTTCAATACTATCTGTTTATCTCTAAGCTGAGGTCTACATCTTTGTCGTCAACATTTCTGATATTATACTCACTAATGTACATACAAGAAATCTAGTCATTCTTTTCTTGGCTCTACTAGAAGTAATTTGTGCCGGATTTCTTGCAGCTGTGTCTGCCGGTATCTATTGTTTTATTATTTGAAATTGTTGTATTATAAATGTTATAGTATTATTAAGTGATGATATTGTATTGGTTATGTAATAAAATAATATTGATATTAGTATGAAAAAGTGGTGAGAAGACGAACATGGTGGTTCATTGTAATTTTTAATTACCAATTGAATTCGGATAATTAACATAATTTTTAGGAGCCATTGTATCAAGCAATGGGTTCCAACAGGAAGTCATCTACAGGATCGCACAAACAACTGCAGCCATGACAAGGTTGAAGCCTATTTTGAAAGACAGGATGATCAGTCTACATTCCAAGGTAAGGCTGCTGCGTTCCCATGTCATCTCCATCTTCCTATACGCTTGCGAAACATGGACCCTCACTGCAGATCTACAACGAAGAGTACAAAGCATGGAGATGATGTGCTACAGAAGACTTTTGGGCATTTCCTATACTCAGCACATCACCAATGCCGAAGTCCGATAGACCATCACACAAGCCATTGGACAACATGATGACATACTCACAGTGGTGAACAAACGGAAACTCCGATGGTATGGCCACGTCACCAGAGCATCAGGCCTTGCAAAGATCATCCTGCAAGGCATGGTGCAAGGAGGCAGAAGAAGAGGGAGACCGAAACAGAGGTGAGAGGATAACATTCGAGAATGGACTGGCTTGACACTGAGCGGAGCAGTGATGATTGCTGAGAACAGAGAAAGATGAAGTACGCTGGTTAAACGATCATCTGTGGTGCCCCAACGACCTTCCTAGTTACGGGATAGGATAGGATAGGGTAGTTCATGTACATGCGTCTATTCTTTTTTCCAGCGTATATGTTGGCAAAAATGTGTTAAGCTTTGTGAAATACAGTAGTTTTACTAATTATAGAAAAGTATTTAAAATGTCTGCACATATCAAACTAAAAAGGATTGTTAATATTTTGCATTACAACTTTTACACATTAAGAATCATTGTTTTTTACCTTCAGTAAAAATAATTGTTGTGTTTTCCCTCTTCTGTCACGGATCGATATTATAGTTATTCGGGTTCGATGACATTATATTATTATTAGTTTGTTTTCTTGTAAAAAGATATTGATAGTTGCTGTGATAGCTAAAGTTTGATTGGTTGAGCTGATCACATGACAGGTCACTAATGTACACACAAGAAATCTAGTCATTCTTTTCTTGGCTCTACTAGAAGTAGTTTGCGTCGGACTTCTCGCAGCTGTGTCTGCAGGTATATATTGTTTTATTATTTGAAATTGTTGTATTATAAGTGTAATTGTATTATTAAACGATGATATTGTGTTTGCTATGTAATAAAATAATTTTGATATTAGTGTGAGGGACAGAGTGGTGAGGAGACGAACATGGTGGTTCACTGTAATTTTGATTTACGAATTGAATTCGGATAATAAACCTATTTGAAGTTGAAATTACCATTGCAGTGTAAAGCATTTAGTCCCTTTGTATGAATAAAATTAATGGGTTTCATTGACGTAATAATTAGTTGTAGATTTTTTTTTAATATTGTGAACGATGTTCCAATTGAATGCAAATGATTGTATTGCTTCAATGGCCCCGTAACAGAGGGGGAGAGAGATAGAGAGAGAGAGAGAGAGGGGGGGGAGAGAGAGAGAGAGAGAGGAGAGAGAGAGGTTGAAGCAATGGTTCAAAGAAAGTTTATGTATCTAAAAACTCCTTTGAACTGCATAAGTCTTTAGCGGCGGGTCCTCAAGGATAGGATCAAGAAGGAGACGAAGCCGAAGAAGATAAAGAAGACGAAGAAGGAAGACGAGGAGGACGAAGAAGAAGAAGAAGAAGAAGAAGAAGAAGAAGAAGAAGAAGAAGAAGAAGAAACAAGAAGAAAGAAGAAAAAGAAGAAGAAGAAGAACAAGAAGAAGAAAGAAGAAGAAGAAGAAGAAAGAAGAAGAGGAAGAAGAAGAAAGAAAGAAAGAAAGAAAGAAAGAAGAAGAAGAAGAAAGATGAAGAAAAAGAAGAAGAAGAAACAAGAAGAAAGAAGAAAAAGAAGAAAAAGAAGAAGAAAGAAGAAGAAGAAGAAGAAGAAGAAGAAGAAGAAGAAGAAGAAGAAGAAGAAGAAAGAAGAAGAGGAAGAAGAAGAAAGAAAGAAGAAGAAAGATGATGAAGAAGAAGAAGAAGAAGAAGAGGAGGAAGAAGAAGAAGAAAGAAAGAAAGAAAGAAAGAAAGAAAGAAAGAAAAAAGAAAGAAGAGAAGAAGAAGATAAAGAAGACGAAGAAGCAAGACGAGGAGGATGAAGAACAAGAAGAAGAAGAAGAAGAAGAAGAAGAAGAAGAAGAAGAAGAAGAAACAAGAAGAAAAAGAAGAAGAAGAAGAAGAAGAAGAAGAAGAAGAAGAAAGAAGAAGAGGAAGAAGAAGAAGAAGAAAGAAAGAAAGAAAGAAAGAAAGAAAGAAGAAGAAGAAGAAGAAGAAGAAGAAGAAGAAGAAGAAGAAGAAGAAGAAGAAAAAAGAAGAAGAAGAAGAAGAAGATGAAGAAGAAGAAGAAGAAGAAGAAGAAGAAGAAGAGAATGACGAAAGAGAGAGAAGTAGGAGAAGAGGGAGAAAGGGGAGGAAGACTGAGGAGGCAGAGAAGAAAGATGACGTAGACGCACCCGAGACTAAAGAGTGCGTCATGGCCTCTCAGACAACAAGAGGTCGAATGGGAACGTGCATGCAGTGTGACTGTATATATGTAGCTGACTGCTCTTTCCTCTGGCGACGGTGATTAGTTGTGTATTATTATTTGTGAGTTATTTATATCAAAGGATTTATTCTGCGACACTTGACCTGAGTAGAAGCAATTATATTTATTCCATTTGATCCTTGTACAGTTTGTATTTGTAATAATGTATTGATTTATGTGTAGTGTTTAATTTAATAGAGGGTGTGACGATTTAGTTCAGTGTTACGAGTTTGAGAAGCTGTGAGACGAGAGAACACGCAGTTTCACATATACTCGCACGCATATTCTTGAAATGCCCCTTTTCGTTACATCTTCCCTGCGAATATTCTTTTATATTAAATACGCGTTATATTATTACATATAAAAGTTCTTTATTTCAAGCCTTCGCAAGCCCCCATTGTCATAGGACTTGAAATGATCCCTTTCTTTCTTTCATAACTGGATTAGCGGAGTCAAGAACGTAAATAAATAGAACGAACGTTTGTTTTTAAGACATCCCTAAGGGCTACATTCGTACGACATCAGTATTGTTTAAACTATTAGGGTTTCCTTAATTTATTTTATGTTTCAGTGCCTGGACACCCATTGTGTGTGAGAGCTTCTTCGCACTTTGTTTAGACTTCATACTTTAAAAAAAAAAAGGTCCATTGATTTTATCGCTAGCAAAATGGTTAATAGTTCGCTTTTTTTTTTCAAAGAAATAAATTAGGTTTTTGTTCCTTGTAGATCTAGTATCCTTGGTAATCTCCGTCAAAATGACCGATAATTATAAAAGGAAAGAGGGATGGGGAGAGAGAGAAGGAGAGGAAGGGAAAGAGAGAGAGAAAGTGGGAAAGAAAGAATGGGAAAGAGAGAGGAGAGAGAAAGAAAGGGAGAGAGAGTGGGAGAGAGAGAAAGAGGGAGAGAAAGAGAGAGAAGGAGGGAGATAAAATGCTATTGAAATTGCAGATGGCTATGCAGATGATGATAGGGATGACGACACTACTCATCCGCCATCTCCATCACTACCACCCCTATCATTGCCACCTCCCTAGAACCATCTCAACCCCACAGTCCTCTTCTACCTTCTTCCTTCAATTCACTCTCTATCTCCTTCCCTTCCTCCTCCTCGTCGTCGTCATTATCAGCATCTAATTACATCAAATTGTGTGCAAACTCCGTCAGATGACAGATGATCGGTGACAAACATCGTTGACATGCAGGCATCGCAGCCCCAGGCTTTACAATGGAGGGGGAGTGGCTAGTGCTATGAAGAATATTTGAGACATACTGTCGGTCCCCTACCTCCACCCCTCCTCCTGCTTCACACCACACATCCCCACCTTTCTCCACCGCACACCTCTTAATGCCTTTTAAAAAAATCCCTGGCTCCTGTGTCCTGGTTTTCTGAGTGGAAGAATAAGCTGGACACTGGCGTGGCCTTTTTGATGGTTCAGCAATGTGGGTTTTGTGCAAGGCAGTGACTAACCACAGAATTGACAAGTTCAATTTACCTTTATTTGGCGAAGCGTTCAACCACAATGAAAGCGATGTTCGGTATGCTGAAACCTGGAGTCCACCGGAAAGATGGGCTAGTAACAGCTAAGGTCGCTCCAGAACTGAAGCCAGTCACACTTTCCTTTGTGAATGAATGAATGAATGAATGAATGAATGAATAATTTATAAAGCGCGTAAATATCTCCACGCCGACGGTATGTGTCCTTTGATTCTTAAGACGGTTCCCATCGTCACTCTCTTGCTAACAGTTTTACTTTCCCACCGCTCTCAAGAAGCTGAACCAGAAAAAAGGGATGGTCCTAACGTCCTTCTCCGGAAGACTATGAGTACACATTTACCTGTAGCATTCCGAGCAGCGTTGTTATGGAGCTTTGCTCTGAACTGACCTGGTGCTACCCATTTTATCAACGGGGATGCGTACTCTCCTAAACGCGTAGAGGTGTGCCGCGTTTCCAAAACGTTAAACACGCTGGTCATCAAGCTACCCGATAAACCTCGTATTTTATTCATTGGCTTTCACTGCCTGCTCGTTGATAGGTGTGCGAGCGCCTTTAAGATGATTGTTGGAGAATGGAGAGGAGTGTGTGTGAGCCACTGGTGTTGGCGGACTGGAACCGATCCCTTCTCATCCATCACGCGGCGACAGAAATAAAAGACACGGTAACATCACCCGCCGTTTACCAAACACACAAATTACTCCCTTTTCCCGTCAGTCATACGTCCTCATTAATTCACTCTAATTCAGCCAGTAGCAAGACACACAAAGGGTCTGGAACCAATCTAAAGGCGCCTTCTTCTGTCAAGCTTTCATCGTAGGCATAAGTGTGGGCTGGCTATTCTGCACTCAGTTTTTGAAGCGAATAGAAATAGGGTTGGACCGCCCAACACGTGTTCAAACACAGTCCTTCCCCACGGTGCAAGGATGTGTTTCACCGAGTGGTAACATCCATTATCTGTTGCTGTTGTTGTTGTTGTCGTTGTTGTGTGTGTTGTGAGGAGTGAGAAGGGGGACGGAGGTTGCTAAGGTCGAATATATATATTTCGTGCATCATTCGACCACAGGACGAAATGCATATTCAACCTTATTCCTGTGACCATGTGTATGTGTGTGTGTGTGTGTGTGTGTGTGTGCGTGCGTGTTTGTGTGTGTGTGTGTGTGTGTGTAAATTATAGAAGAACACTCCTAGCTCTGTTTTTTATTTAAGTGAAAAAAAGAAGAAAAGTACGTGAGCTGGGGCATACAGAGAGGGGGGGGGGAGGGTAGGCTATATTAACATTCACTTAAGTCTTCAACTGAAAAAAATATTCCACAGCCTGACCTACTGAACGAAAATATGAACCTGAGAGGCTGACGGGAGAAAGGATAGGAAAGAGTTACACAAGAAAGACAGTAAGCATTAAGAGAGAGAGAGAGAGAGAGAGAGAGAGAGGGGGGGGGGGGTAGGCCACAAGGGATGAGGGCTGGGGTGCTATAGGTAGGTGCTCTCCCACGTGTGTTATTTTAACAATTTTAATCTGATACATCAGAGGTGTGCTGAGAGGTTGTAAAAAGGGATCATGAGGACTCGCAAACTGTTATCTCAAAGTAAACACACTTGAGTTGCAGATGTGAGCTGGAATTCACGCTTGCATTGCAAGAGACCTTAATTTTAGCTTGCGATATTTTGAACTTGCGGTACGCATAACTCTCTCCTCCCCTCCCTCTCTCTCTCTCTCTCTCTCTCTCTCTCTCTCTCTCTCTCTCTCTCTATTTCTCTCTCTCTCGCTCTTTATTTTTGCTCTCATTTCATTTGTTAAATCTATGTTGTTGGAAACTGTTTGCGAGTTAAACAAAAAGCAGTGCCGAGACCTTTACATTTAAAGCACTTGCTCTGTAACACTCTGTGAGCAAAGTGACATCGGAGATGAAGCACGAAGTGAAGCATAATATAGTTAGTTACCATTGCCTTAACAGTGTTTTAAAATTGAATGAAGACCATAAGGAATAAGTAACTTTCTTCATCCTCGTTTTCTTGAACTTTATTGCTGTTTTTCTCGTTGCCATCATCATCATCATCATCATCATCATCATCATCATCATCATCATCATCATCATCATCATCATCATCATCATCATCATCATCATCATCATCATCGTCGTCGTCGTCATGTTGTCATGTCATCGTCGTCATCGTCACTATCATCATTACAACTGCAAGTACAGCCAGTCCCCACTACCACAACCATCAATAGCACCAAACTCGCCTATTACCATTATCAAATAAGAGCACCACAACAGCAGCTGAACAACAACAACAACAACAACAACAACATCAACAGAAGACGTTCTCTACCATGTTTTACATCAAAGGCAGCCGAAGAAACGCTTTTATGTAACATGAACAGCTCACTGAGATACACTAGTAGTTTATAACCCAAACCCTGTACGCCAAATTCCTGCCTTCTTTGCATTCATTAAGCACTTACAGCAGTGCAATCAAATCTACAAACTGCAAGCAGGGTACCATCTTGGCTAAAACGGTTCTACGTGATACCACGTAATGCAGTTTAAAGATTAGCACATGGGAAGGGAATTGGATTTTCAACACTAAAGTGGGTGCATCGCAGGGAGCAGATATAATATACTGTCATGATGGGCAGTCAAAACACGTGCTAAACTTATCCTCTACTAGTCTCTCTCTCTCTCTCCTCTCTCGCTCTCTCTCTCTTCCCGCTCTCTCTCTTTCGACTTTGCACGAAGTGCAGAATAAACCATGGAAGTACAAAGTATGGAAACACATCTCCTTCTTTCTATGACTAAGGGAGTTCGCAGCCAAGTCACGTGGTTTTGCCCTTGTGTTCGATACTTCCGGTTGCAGAAAGTCTTATGTCCGCATAATGGAAGTACAAACCATGGACCAATTAGATGACCTTGTTGAGGCATGTAGATAACTTTTTAACCTTTCTAAATTTCTATTCTACTAACGAAGAAGAAAAGTGTAAGTACATGAATGAACTAGATCTTCATCGATTTTTGAAATGTGAAACCTGATGTTTTCGACTGTGCAAATAGCCGCTATCGGAGAGACCGCCATTGACGTGTCATTCACTTCTTCTTCTTCTTCTTCTTCTTCTTAATACTGTGGATACCCCATATTCGAGGAAAATGATTCCACAAAGTGCATGCTGGGTGTGTTCTTGTTACCGGCACTCAACCGTCTAGGACATGAGCGTCAGGATCTTTAAAGTCCGTTATGATGGAATGTATGCGACACAGACTAGACCTCGGTTTATACTCTCATCCGAAGGAGTAGGAAATGGGAGTAGAGTGTCTTTCCCAAGAACACATCACAATGCCCCGGCCTGGGCTCGAACCCGGGACCTTTAAATCCGCAAGTCAAAGCTCTACCATTAGGCCACCGTGCTTCTCTAGGCCAAAACTTGCGAGGCAAGGTAGAAATCTAGATTGTAGTCATTTCCTATCATGGACATTTTCATGATACATTTGTAACTTTAGTAGTGTATATATTTAATCTATCGTTGCTTTTTTTTTTAAACTTATTTTTGTTTTAGTTTACTACGAAACAGCAGCAACTGCCCTGAGGGTGACGTTTGGCGGACATGTCAACAGGGTCAAAATATCACTATCAAAACATGTACGCCATTCGGTATCTGTCAGACCTCCTCCAGATCTACACACCTTCAAGATCTCTCCGCTCTAGTAATGACACCACGAAACTAAAACCTCGAGCATTTACAAACAAATCATGTGGTGAGAGATCATTTTCTTTCCAAGGACCATTGATATGGAATAGCCTCCCAGCCGGATGTACGCCATGCGACATCCTATAACTCCTTTAAGAAAATGTTGAAGACATACCTTTTTACTGCCACATACAATTAAACCTATTTTATTTTTTTTATTATTTTTTTTTTTATTTTTTTTTTGCTGCTATTTGTGTGTGTATGTCTGTGCAGTACACATGGTGTGTGTGGGTGTATGTGTGCGCTTTGATCTCTGCGAGGGAAAGCGCCTTATAAATAAATAAATAATAATAATAAATTCAGCAACCGGAAGTTTAGAACACACACGTCCAAAAAAGACGGGAAGCAGAGAACTTCGGGCCTTCTCGCCGAAAGCCGTGCATCCATATACTGAAGAATCCATGGAAAAAAACAACATTTGATCCACAGCCTTCTTCTGGTGGAACTAACTTCACCCAAAGAGAGCACAACTTTATGAAATGGCCTTGTCTAGGCACCCTGCACTAAAAATCCAATACACGCGATGAAAATGTTTGACGAATTTACCTTCTTTTAGCTGAAATGGACCCCGTCGAATCCAGTCCATTGAACAGTTGTCTAGTGCGTAACTCCATGCCATCAGAGAGACTTAACATTTGGTCTCTTGGATAAACATTGAGGCTTAAGGCCTACACCCATTATTTGCGACATGGCAGACGGGGATAACCAATCTCAGGGAAGAAGAGGTAGGTAGGGACCTAACTCAACGCTGAACCACCAGACCAATCATGGTTAGTGAAATGTTATCACTTTTATGTTGCCCACCATGGGACTGGAACCTGGGTTGATGGGTGCTCCAGGCGAATGCTGTGCCACTGAGCCAAGGCGGTGAGACGCTGTCCCTTGATGTTACTAGGCGGCAGGGATAGCTCAGTGGTCAGAGCGCACGACTTGTGTGAGTGCGTCTTGGGCGACGTGGGTTCGAATCCTGACTTCAGCAAACTATTTTGTGATTGCTGGATATTAAGGGTCAGCGCCTTGAGAAGCTCTCTGAGCTTGTAAGTGCGCTATATAAGAGAAATCTCTTCTTCTTCTTCTACTAATGCGCTTTGAGCACTTTGACTGCAGAGGCAAAAACCTTGCTGTACATTTTGCTTGTGAGTGTAAAATAAAAATGGCTGGGGTTCTACGGACTATGACGATGCCTAGCTTTCTTCAGCCCTAAGGCCTGATTGTTGTACAGTCTGTCAGTTTGAGTGCCATGTTATGCATATTAAAAAAAAAAGGTAAAGGTTGTCCCATAGCCTTGTGGCCGTAGGGAAGCGTGATGTTGGAGATCACACTTATCTTGGGCCAGCGTAATGAGGGTGATGCCCATCTCTCTCCCTCGCTGCTTTACCTTCCCCACCCTTAAGAGAGTAGGTACTCAATCACAGTTAAGTCAAATGGGGGCGTTGTTATTTGTCACTTCACGTTTTGCGGTCACCCATCCAAGTGCTAACCGCACTGGGCGGTGCTAAACTTGCGACACAGTAGCGAGTGCTCCAACCACTGCGCTATCCGATTTCTATCTATCTATCTATCTATCTATCTATCTATCTATCTATCTATCTATCTATCTATCTATCTATCTATCTATCTATCTATCTATCTATCTATCTATCTATCTATCTATCTATCTATCTATCTATCTATCTATCTATCTATCTATCTATCTATCTATCTATCTATCTATCTATCTATCTATCTATCTATCTATCTATCTATCTATCTATCTATCTATCTATCTATCTATCTATCTATCTATCTATCTATCTATCTATCTATCTATCTATCTATCTATCTATCTATCTATCTATCTATCTATCTATCTATCTATCTATCTATCTATCTATCTATCTATCTATCTATCTATCTATCTATCTATCTATCTATCTATCTATCTATCTATCTATCTATCTATCTATCTATCTATCTATCTACCTACCTACCTACCTACCTACCTACCTACCTACCTACCTACCTACCTACCTACCTACCTACCTACCTACCTACCTACCTACCTACCTACCTACCTACCTACCTACCTACCTACCTACCTACCTACCTACCTACCTACCTACCTACCTATCTATCTATCTATCTATCTATCTATCTATCTATCTATCTATCTATCTATCTATCTATCTATCTGTCTATCTATCTATCTATCTATCTATCTATATCTATATAGTAACGTTTAAAGTACTTGACTATCGTGATTAAAAATGTACAACAATATATTTTTTTAAAATTCCTTACTTTTAGTGTATATATATATAAAAAAACCACCAACAATGATTTACATAGCATCCAGGCAGATTTTTCTAAAACTCATTCCTGTTTAACCTTCTGACATTTGTGTTTGCTTCTGTTATCGGTGTCTTTTCAAAAGAAAGAGAGAAAGAAAAAATCAAGTGCGTGGTTAAAATGTTTTAAATAAAGTCTTGCTTTGAATTGCACTTAATAATACTGATTATAGTTCTCATATTAAATTCTGTCTCTCTTAATTTTTCTGCGATGACGTGTCATGTTCTGTCATGTCATATTGAGTTCTCGCCCTTTCGCCTTGCCGTTGAACTCTTGTCGTTGACATTGATGAGTTCAATAGAACCAAGGGTGTTCTCTTCAAGCGAGCATGCTTACAAGGAAAATGGGTAAAAAGAAAGCACACACATTGATATACGACCAATTCACATGATATTGGATCGATGCGACAAAAAAAAAAGACTGCAAGCCATCCAAATGTATTTTACAGACACTCACACAAATGGCCGATAAAATAATCATTTTCGAAAGCGTTCCTTTTGTTGGCCGTGGTGTGAGTCGGTTTTATCCTAACAAAGGAAAAGAAAAAGGTGGAATGACAGACTACTATTTGGACTATCTGCAAGCCAAATGGTATCCAAATCCGATCAACCAATGTTAAGAAACAGCGCAAAAGGTGTTTAGAATATGGTGAAACACAACGACCTTGCCCTTTGAGAAAGTACAAACAGGAGTGATCTAACATGCTTAGCAGTAGTAGTTAATGTAAAGTACCGGCAAAGTAACACTGATGGGTTTCGGTCATTCTACAGATAAGGCACAAGGTTTTGTTGAACAAGAAAATGAAAATATGGGCGACGGACCGACCGACTAACCGATTGTCCGACAGTCGAACTGCTGCTGATGTATGGCCCATGCTTTGAAGTACCTGTATACCAAACCAATGCTGCTGATGTATGGCCCATGCTTTGAAGTACCAGTATACCAAACCAATGCTGCTGATGTATGGCCCATGCTTTGAAGTACCTGTATACCAAACCAATGCTGCTGATGTATGGCCCATGCTTTGAAGTACCTGTATACCAAATCAATGCTGCTGATGTATGGCCCATGCTTTGAAGTACCTGTATACCAAAGGAATGCTGCTCGCCTTGTCCTTTGTCAACTTCGTCATTCTAGTGCAAGTTCCGCTCTGAAAACCTTACACTGGTTGCCTGTAAAGGCTCGTATCGACTGCAAAGTTGCTTCTCTTGGCTTTCATTGTCTGCACACTGAAGCCATGAGGGTTGCTGAGGACAGAGAAAGATGGAGTACGCTGCTTAAACGATCATCTGTGGTGCCCCAACGACCTTCGAGTTAAGGGATAGGATAGGATAGGAGGACTCTGATTCCTGTCCTTTCTAACTTTCACAACTTCTCTGCCAACCCTACCAAACTGCAAGATCACTCCGTTCACAAGCTGCAGCTCTCCTATCAATTCCCAGGTATTCGCTCGAGTCCTTTGGCAGGAGATCTTTCTCTGTGTTTGCCCCCAACTCTTTGAAACTCTATGCCCTCCAACCTCCGGCACTCCCAGTCTTTTACCGTACTAAAAAAGAAAAGAAGCTCAAAACCTACTTCTTTATCAAATACTTTTAAATCCAGAACAATCAATATGTGAGTGAGTGATTGAATAGTGTTGTGTGTATATTTGTGAGTGTGTGTGTGTGTGTGTGTGTGTGTGTGAGTGTAGGAGTGTGTGTGTGTTCCATCAGGGTCTTTTATTTAATGTTCTTCGTTTAAATGCTTTACTGCCTGTACACGTCTTTGTATTGTTTTATTAGGGTTGGTACTGTACGGTTTTGAAATAGTTTAAGTTAAATGATACTCTGTTTTATAAAAGAAATTTGTGTGTATGTTTCTTTTTAAATATTGTTTTTATTACTGTCATATTACTTCTTTACCCTGTGTCACAAAGTGTTACTTTTAACTTTGAGTTATTTTTATTATTGCTTCATTGCTTATTATGAATGCTGATGTCTTTCTGTGTGTGTGTGTGTGTGCGTGTGTGTGCGTATGTATGCCATTTTACACTTAGATGTGATGTTTGTTATTATTCTTACGATGTTTAACGTGTTTTAACTCCTAATGTTGTACCGTATTATTCACATATTTATCCTTGTTAGGTGTGATGTTTGTATTATGTCTTGCGAAGCAGTGGCGTAGCTAGGGACTTGGAGGCCCAGGAGGGGGGGGTATAAGTTTACATGGCGGTGGCGTAATATTTAATATAAAAAAAAATTAAGACACTCCTTTGGGGGCCCCCTCGAGTGGGGGCCCGGGGGACTTTCGAATTTGGACCCCTCTTGCCCCTCCCCTAGCTACGCCACTGTTGCGAAGTTTAACTGTCTTATCTCAAAATATTTTTCCACATTGTTTTAAATATTTATCCTTGCGAGCGTATGTGTGAGTGTATGCGTGAGAGTGCTTAGAGCAAGCTTTAGGTTTGGATTTGCGTTATAAAAATAAATTATTATTAAATAATTTGGAACCCCACAAAATTCGCCTTATCCGTTTTTGAGATAGGTCTATTAAGCAAAACGTGTTTAACAACGAAATGACTCCAATGATCTTGACCGTCGAGGCTCAGTGGCAGTGACCTGTAGAGAGTGTCGTGGCACTAGTAGCCGTAGCTTGGGTTGGGCCGTGTTCTCAAGGTGGAGGCCGAGAGGCGGGGTCAAACACTACAAATGTGCTAATTATGAGCCGGTTACCAGGACAGGAAAACCTTGTTTGAAAAAAAGAAAAGCGAGCCTTGGACTTGTTTGCAATTTTTTTAATGCCGTCGATGCACAACGTAACTGTGTTACGATTGAGACGCGAGCTATAATTATCAATCGTAACAAACTGCGAGTCGTAACAAACCGTGAATCGTAATAAACTGCGAATCGTGCGAATCGTAACAAACTGCAAATCGTTACAAACTGCAAATCGTAACAAACTTCTTTATTTATTTTTTTGTCTACTATTACCTAGAGTAAATGGGCGTAACATTAAAATATTGAACTGAACTGCACTGAACAGACCAGCGGTTGTAGCCCAACAGAGATACACGAAGGGCGGTCTCAAAGACAATATAGGAGAGCGCTTTTAAAGGGGTATCGAAGACGTCACGAGACATAGAGAGAGAAAAAAAGAGAGAGAGAGAAGGAGAGAGAAAGAGAGAGAGAGAGAGAGAGAGAGAGAGAGAGAGAGAGAGGGGTGGGGGCGGAAGGAAAGTTTGGAGAGTGTTTTATAGAGAAATCGAAGATGTGACATCACATGAAGGGTTGGAGTAGGGTCGGGGGACGGGCGACGGGAAGAGAGAGAGAGAGTAAGGGAAGAGGGGGCTAGGACAGTGATTTAAAGATATTGAGAGGGTGAGGGAGAGGCGGGGGGGAGAAGACAGAAAGAGAGAGACAGAAGAGGGAGGAAACGAGAGGTTACATTACATTACATGATTATTGCTTTAGGTCCTGCGGACTCTTCCGAGCCAAAAAGAGAGAGGTGGTTGTGGGTGTTAGGGCTAGAGCTCGGGTTAGGGCCGTTACGAGAGAAAAGGAGGACTAAATTGAGTGGATTTGCAAAACTATCAAAAATGCATGTAGTGTTCTGAGTGGATAATATCGCGCTTGCCTATCGATCATATTTAGAACTTGTTGACCCATCAATGTCAAGGCCATTGGATTTGTGACAAAGAAAACCTGTCCAGAACCGCAGCCTGCATTGTGTGAAGTTCAATCCTCACAATTTATGATTATATAGCCACAGGCGCTCCTTTCAAAATGGTGTCATTTCACGGTGGAGCACACGAAGAAGTGCACACCCCATCTTAATTGATTAAACAATGTCATTGTTTTAAAACTAAATAGCACAGCCAAAGTCCTTTATAGAGCTTGTGTATTTTGAATAGTTTTCACTCATGAATTTAAGTGTCTACCGACAATCCTAAACGACCCACTTATCGAATAAGTGTCTAATCTACCTTAACAATATTGAAAGAAACCGTTGCGGCTGTAGTAGATGGTTGTTTATTCAAAAGACGAGCAATAACAAGTAAATAAAAACTCAAGATGTATTGTTGGAACCATGTATTGCGCTTCTATGGTCTGTACGGGTTTAGCAATATTAGAAAATGTGTAGGTAGAGTGGGGATATGAATTGGGGTGAGTATCTAGGTCTTAACAGAACAGAACAGAACAGAACAGATCAAAGCAGAACAGAAAACGTATTGCCAATTCAACCTGTAGGTTATACTACTCAATCATATAGAGATCTATTTTTCCTATTATATCCCGTAACTCGGAGGTCGTTAGGCACCTCAGATAATTGTTTAACCAGCGTACTCCTGTTACACTCGTTCGATGTTGGTGTTTTTCTATCAGTATTTGATTCAGCCCCGATGCTTGAAGTACTGATGAGTGTAGCTCAGATTCGTTTATCCACGCAACCCGTTCAATCATCAACAAGTCAGGAGTCGTCCTTTGAAGTTTTCCACTTTTATTCAGCACACATCAACAACTGCATACAATTGCTCAATCGCTTTTTCCACTCTACAATTCTCAACTTTGAACTTTCCACTAATACAACAGCTCTCTCTACTGTCAACTCTCTCTAAAAAACCACCACCACCTGAAACAGTGCGGCACTCTATATATATACTCTCTCTAAACTCCAGAAAGAGCGAGAATACCCCCCACGTGACAAACCTCAACCAATCAGAAGTAATTTCATCATCACTGTCTCGCGTCATACAACCCTATCTGGGATGGAAGCTTCCATGGTAACCACGAGAACTATCCATACGCTTCGATCGATAGTAAACAACCAATTCTCGAAAATTCTCAAATAATATCGACCAACTAAAAACACCAACGTTACACAAAGCTTCTTCTAATAACAACGCAAAATCAAATCAAAGATAAATACACTCTATTATTGAATAATTTGCAAAACGAAACGATTAGATCTATCGTGCGCGCTTCAGACATACTATCCTTCGCGTTTCAACGTAACAACTCCATCTTTCTCTGTCCTCAGCAACCCTCATGGCTTCGCTCAGTGTCATGCCAGTCCATTCTCGAATGTTGTCCTCCCACCTCTTTTTCGGTCTCCCTCTTCTTCTACCTCTTTGCACTGTGCCTTGCAGGACGGTCTTTTCAATGCCTGATGCTCTGGTGACGTGGCCATACCATCGGAGTCTCCGTTTCTGCACCACTTTGAGCAGATCATCGTGTTGTCTAGTGGCTTGTGCGATGGTCTGTCGGACTTCGTCGTTGGTGATGTGCTGGGTATAGGAAATGCCCAGAAGTCATCTACAGTTCCTCATCTCCATGCTTTATATTCTTCGTTGTAGATCTGCTGTGAGGGTCCATGTTTTGCAAGCGTATAGGAAGATGGAGATGACAAGAGCAGCATCAACCACAGCTTTTTAGTTTAGTTTAATTTTGAGGTTAGGTCATCCAGGCTAGCTATAAATAGCTTCGCCGATGCTTCCTTTCCTTTCCTTTCCCTGGAAGGGAGGGTGCAGGCAAGCTATAAATAGCCCGAAGCAAGCAAAAAGTTTGAGGCACTAAACAGTGCTGCTTACATAGGCATCGAGCTGGTGTAAGTACTATACCTTGGAATGTATACTGATGGTCTTGTCTTTTCAAATGGGCTTCAACCTTGCCAGGGCAGCAGTTGTTTGTGCCATCCTGGAGAGCACTTCCTGGATTAGCTGGAGAGGAACAAGAACTTGAACAGCTGGTACAGAGTCTTTACACCACCTCCAGAGCCTATGGAATGGAAATAATTGCAGAAAAGACCAAAATGATGACCAACAACACCAATGGCATCAACACGGACATCAAAGTCCAAGGACAATCCCTCAACACAGTGCATAGCTTCAAATATTTAGGAGCCATTGTATCAAACAATGGGTCCCGTTAGGAAGTCCTCTCCAGGATGGCACAAACAACTGCTGCCCTGGCGAGGATGAAGCCGTTTGGAAAGACAGGACCATCAATCTACATTCCAAGGTAAGACTGCTGCGCTCCCTTTTCATCTCCATCTTCCTATAAGCTTGCGAAACATTGACCCTCACAGCAGATCTACAACGAGGAATACAAAGCATGGAGATGAGGTGCTACAGAAGACTTCTAGGCATTTACTATACTCAGCACATCACCACCGACGAAGTCCGACAGACCATCACACAAGCCATTGGATAAAACGTTGACCTTGCTCACAGTGGTGAAAAAACAGAAACTCCGATGGTATGGCCACGTCACCAGATCATCAGGTCTTGCAAAAACCATCCTGCAAGGCACAGTGCAAGGAGGTAGAAGAAGAGGGAGTCCAAAAATTAGGTGGGAGGACAACAATCGAGAATGAACTGGTTTGACACTGAACGAAACAATCAGGGTTGCTGAGTGCAGGGAAAGATGGAGTACGCTGGTTAAACGATAATCTGTGGCGCCACTACGACCTCTGAGTTACGGGATAGGATAGGATATATAGAAAAAAGTAGGGTCCTGGAAAAAAATTGGGTTTCAAGCAAATGAAACCCAATGTAAAAAAAAAAATTGGGTTTCAAGCAAATGAACCCCTTGGGGTCATGAGCAATCTTGCCACTGTAGATTGTTCTAACCTATAAAGGGAAAAGTGAAAGCCCCAGTTGAAAACCTGTCTTTCCTTTATAGGCAAGACTGATTCACTGCGGCAACAGTTTCCCCCGTTGGAGTGCCGGGGGTTTCAGTATAAATAGTATCCCCACTTCCTGGAAATTTAGTGCTTTAAATTTCCACTATCGCTGTCTTCCTCATTTGCTCTTCTTCGCTAGATCAATGACCTACCTTTTTTCTTGAAAACTCTTCCTGGACAAGACTCCTTGTTTGTGTATGAGGTCTGTTGGATCAGCTTGGGAGTGTTGGACGCTTTCTGCCGGGTGGTCACTAGGGCTTCCTATGATGATATTATTTCGCAATGTAGGCATTTTATATGTATGTGTTTTGTTGATAATCTATAATGATGTTTGTATTCTATTTTGTTTTTGTAACCGGGGGTTCGAGTAGTTGGGGTAAAGCCTCAGCCGTCCCCTGCGTGGGATGTCTTTATTGTAAAGTGACTGGCCGGTGGAGGGCATTCAATTTTCCCATTAGGGTTGTTTCGGCAGATCTTTTATTCGGATCAGGGGTTGTCCGGTCCTGATTTGGCTCGGAAGAGTCCGCTGGACCTAAAGCAACAATCAATCAATCAATCAATCAAGCAAATGAACCCATTTGTAGGTAAGAAAGGCCAGGTCTGGTACCCATTTGTATGTTTATACAAGTGCACCAACACACACACACACACACACACACACACACACACACACATATATATACAGACCTCACACATGCACCCACACACACACACCCACACATAAATGTGTATGCGTGGGTGTGCGCGTGTGTGTGGTCTGTGTGTGTGTGTGTGTGTGTGTGTGTGATGTGTGTGTGTGTGTGCACTTGCATAAACGTACAAATGGGTACAACACCTTGCCTTTCTTACCTACAAATGAGTTCATTTGCTTGAAACCCAATTTTTTTTTTCCAGGAAACAACTTTTTTCTCAGGAAACAACTTTTTTCTAAGTACAACGAATTGCTCTTTTAGTGCATGGGAATGCAGTTGTAGTGAGTGTTTTAAGTACAAAGGAGTGCTCTATCTGGGACAGAGAAAATCCAGCCACTCCTCGGGCAAGTTTTCAAGAAAAGTGGACCTAGTTCGTCCCTTTTAGGAGACGAACTAGGTCCACTTTTTAGACGGAAACAGCCAATTTTGCATTAGATTCCGACATTTTTAGATGAAATTTGCGCTTTTTCCGTCAAAAAACCCACTTTACGATTCCTACATTCTTAGATAAACCCAGTTCTAATTTTTTGCAAATGTGTATCTCTGTGTGTGTGTAAGTTTTGTGTTTGTGTAGTCTGTGTGGGTGTTTGTGTGAGTATGTGGTCTGTGTGAGTGTGTTTGTGTGTCCTTGTTTACACAGTATTATCTGGACAAAACAGTGAACATCTACATAACTTGTATTGACATGCCTACTTGTTTTGACGTCAGAACAATGATCCGTTAGGGTTAGGGCTAGGTTAGGGTTAGAGTTCGAGTTAGGGTTTGGGTTTGGGTTCGAACACTGTAAAGTACTTAAAAATGGGGACAAAATATGACCCATTGTCAGCACAACGTAGGTGGCGTTTCGGGAAAGTCATGATAATACTGTGTAACCTCGGCTGTGTGTGTGTGTGTGTGTGTGTGGTGTGGTGTGTGTGTGTGTGTGGTGTGTGTGTGTGTGTGTGTGGTGTGTGTGTGTGTGTCTGTCTGTCTATGCCAGTGTGTACAACAGCGGGCGCCGTAAGACGTGCCAGGTGGGGTTAGGGCTGAGGGTAGCGTTAAGATGATATCCAGGACAAATGAAGCTTTTTACCTTGTCCAGACTTCCATTTCCTGCCCAACAGGGGAGACAGCCTATGGTTGGACCTGTCTTATCAAGTCAGGGCAGTCTCTGACCTCCCCGTACCGCCCCGTGCCGAGTGCTTCATTCTCACCATGTGCAATCTATTCAGTCATTGTTCACACAGTTATTGTGATAAGTTAAAAAAAAATTACTTTGTGATGTGGCCCATAAAAGAAAAGAAAAGAAAGAAAAAAAAGAAAGAAATAAAGTAAAAAAGAAAGAACAGAAAGAAAGAGAAAAGGAAAAAAGAAAAGAAAGAAAGGAAAAAAAGAAAGAAAGGAAAACAAATAAAGAAAGAAAAAAAAATTAAGAAAGAAAGGAAATGTGAAAAAATGGCATGCAATTGAAATGCAATATCCACCACTGAAATGCCAATCATTAAAATAAATCTGGGCGGTGTTGTTCTGCTATAGTATAGTAACTCACATAGGCTGCAAAAGTAACGGCACAAATAGGACTAAAGTCTTAAAATTCATACTGAATATCAATCTATCGTATGCGTATAGGCCTAATAGGCATACACAGGCGACAGAAAGAAGAAGAAAGATAACAACGAGGAGAAGCCGGTGCTTTTAGCACACAAGTCCCACCCATTGAAATGAATGAAACAATTCATAGGTTGCAGTTGTGTGCGCGTGATCGAGAAAGAGAGCAAGAGAGAGAAAGAGAGAGAGAGTGTGTGTGTGTGTGTGTGTGTGTGCGCGTGTGTGTATGAATTTGTGTGTGTGTTCGTGTGTTCGTGCGTGTGTATGTTAGAGAGCTAACAATTTGTATATATAGATTGACCGTTAATAGTTATGAGTCTTCCTCGTGTTGTTTTATAGTTAAAGTTGTCCTGTATTCGTGTAAGCGCCTAGAGCTTAGTCTATATGTAGATAGTAGGCGGATAAACAACAATAACAACAACAACAACAATAATCCTCCACCTCCTCCTCCTCATCATCATCATCATGTTAATAATAAATTGATTTGTGTTTACCGATTTATAGTCTGTGCACGCACGCATTCCACGGCACGGACTTAGCAGATCCTGACGCGTGAGTGTCAGCTACGTAAATACATCCTGCAAGCACTAGGTCCCTTTCCCCTCATCCCCGCTCGCCCAGGATTGTGTTTAGTTGTCTAGGGCGCTAGACGATTCCACGGGCGGCTGGAGTTAGACACTATTTAGGTACTATCGACTAGCGCATTAAGCAGCTGTTGAGATGGAAAAGTGCCGTATAAGAACGATTACATATTATAATAATAATAATAATAATAATAATAATAATAATAATAATAATAATAATAATGATAATAATAATAATAATAATAATAATAATAATAATAATAATAATAATAATAATAATAATAATAATAATAATAAAGTATTGTGATGGTGGCTACAAGACAGACTAAGACACTACGAAATGGAAAATCTACAACCACGAAACGGTGATGCTGTTGATGGAAGAGATGGGGGCCCAGTATGGAACGTCCCGCCCGGATAGGAAATGTGATAGAAGCGATTCTCTAGCATTGGACAGGTTGCTCCAGAAGTTGACACCGCTGGCGAAAGGTCCCAGTGGGGGGAAATGAGGTCTGAGAGCTAGAAGCTGAAAGAAGAAGGAAGAAAAAAATAAGTCGAGGAAGAAGAAGAAGAAGAAGAAGAAGAAGAAGAAGAACAACAACAACAACAACAACAACAACGACAACAACAACTTGACGACTCGATCTGTTAAAATACACGCTTTAAAAAGCCTTTGGGAATTTAGGAGAGTTTTCGAAAACTTAGCAATTTCCCATAGTGTAGGCTTCGCTTACGGGAAAAAAAACCAACAAAAAACCCATCACATGCTGAAATCTACTTTAGGATCTGGGTGATGGATACTCCTCATTCCATATACATGAAGGTTTATGAGATGTTGTAAAACGAAGTTTTGCTAAGTGCACGCAGACTAGCGAACGCATTGGCAAAACAAAACGTTAACAGACTAGAGAAATAGAACACGAGTTAGTAATGTTAACAATACGTGGGTTATGTCAAGTATTGTACAACAACAGCAACAACGCAAAAGCTAACTGATTGTGTTAAACCTGTACACAGTCTTCTCTGCCCATTGTCCAGCTCAAGAGCTGCTCAAAGCGCCGGCCGTTGCAACCCTCCCCCCCCTCTTTCCCTCCTCCGCGGCTTAGGCGCCCACTTGCAGTCTTTGGGCGCATAGTCTGACGCCCAGGCGCCCGAACCCTATCCTAGGCGACTGGGAGTGGGGAGGGAATGGGAGACTTAGTGCTTGATGGATATATGTGCGGCATTCACTCGTCTAGAACATGAGCGTCAGGATCTTTAAGTTCCGTATCCAAGAATAGTGCCAACAAGTATCAAAATTGTGTTTTGTTTTTTTTTACTATGAATAATATACTCACTTCGTCTTCGACACTAATATTATAAGACTTTATGGCTGTCTTACGCCAGTTGATGAGACGCTTTCATTGTAAATATTGAAGAAAAATCCCAGACCGAACCCAATCTTGGCGTTCAGAAAGATGAAAGGCCACCGAGACAGATTAGAAATAAGGGAAAGACGAATCTTGATTACATATCTATATTTTGGTAACAATGGCACGAAGAAATCACAGCCTTTCTCAGTAAAGATTTTCAATATCTGACGGCTAAATTTCAGACGTCACCCAACATTTGGCGTGGAGGGTTCAGGATAATGACGTATGATAAAGCTGTGTCTTTGAGGCAAGGAAGTTGTTACCGTGGTGGCGCTTGTCGTCGTCAGGGCATCGATACAACAGAAGATGGCGGACCGAGGAACAATTCAATCCGCTAAAGCCCAAAGTAGCGTCAGGGAGGTTCTGCTGAAGGGAGAGGCGATAATGCGGGTTGGCCTAGTAGCGCAGTTGATAGTGCGCTGGTTTGCTATGAATAAGGTTGCGGGTTCGAACCCCGCATCAAGGGACGCACTTATGCGACTTGGGTACGAGGCTTTCAGGTCACCGAGGGTTTTCTCTTGGTACTCCGGTTTCCTCCCTCTCTTCAATAATGGTATGGAATGGTAAGTCTGTCTAAAAGTTCCAAATAAAATTGGATTTCATTTCCGTCTTCTACTAGCGACTTGCCTTTACACCACCACATGGTTGAGTGATGAATGTGTGTTTGTCGTGTGTGTAGGAGTGTCTGTAACACGTGAGCGTGTACGCTGGTTACAGATCGCCGTGGCTGCAGTCCATTGAACTATCATGGCAGCAGAGTAAACGCCTCGATTCCTGTCAACCAGTGTCATGGTCAGCTCCAGAAGGTGTGGACGCGGAGAAGATTCAGGAATGCGGGTGGTGTAATCGACGAACTGCGCTGAGTTCATTTACAACATTGTTAAAGTTAACGATTTTGAGTTGTAATAAAGTTACCGATGTGTGTGTGTGTGTGTGTGTGTGTTTGTGTGGGTGTGTGTGTGTGTGTGTGTGTGTGTGTGTGTACGTGCGTGCGCGCGCGGTGATTGGTTCGGCTGGAAAGTAGAGGAATAGTGATGTTGAACCCGTGGCAGAACTATGAGTTTGAGCACAGAACTCGAGTTGTCCATGGGGGCTTAGTTTGATCACAGAACTAGAGAGTTCTATGGGGCTTTGTTTGAACACAAGGGCATTACTCAAGTTGGGCGCCGATAGTAGATCCTCGATAGCAAAGCGGTAGATAGCACACAGGTCTACGTGATAGCTTGAGTGATACCCCAGTGATGTGAGATTGCTACGTCTGTGGTGAGATTTGTTGAATACTACGGTGTACAAAAGCCTATCTTTAGATAGTCTAACTATTGCTGCGCACAATTTTCTAAATGGGGTGGGGATGGTGGCGGACTCGATCCAGAGTTGGCGCAAACAGGCCATTGGATTGTCTGGAGGTCCAAACAGCACAGTAAAAGGCAAACAAATCAAGCCTACCGCTCCCAAACAACATTACCCTCGGACAGAGGGCGCCGATAGGGGGCTCCAGTGTCTAAGGCTAGAACGCCGCCGTTTCCCGCCCCGCCACGCCATCTTCGATTAATGGCCGCCATCAAGCGAAGGGCGCAGCACTCGATGAGACTCTATGGTGAGAGGAGAGTTGTTTCCCTTCGGTATTTAGTGGTACTTATGGGCTTATTTCTGTGTACCTTGGGGCGACGTAAGTGTCAAAGGACAATGAAGCGCAGAAAAGTAAGAGAACGAGAAACGATGAAAGGATAGACAGAAAGTAAGAACTGTGACAACGAAATAATTATAACAAATGTATAAAAAGAGACGAAACAGGGCAGATAATAAAAAGTTGTGTCTTTAATTGGACGATACTGTCTAAAGAAGAAAAGGTGGCTGGTTTCTCGCTCTCCGGCAAGTTGGCCATTCATCTTTATGTGTGTGTGCCGGCGAGAAATCATGATTTGATGGGCTTGGGTATGAATGAATGTTGTCTCCGCTCAGGCCGGGCTTGTTGAGGGGTCCGAAAATTGCATTTTGCCCACCGGAGCACTGATTCATCCTGGCTTATCTATCGATCCCGTGACGGGGTGGGCAGGGGCGTGATTTATTTACACGACTTGGCGTGCAGCCGGAGCGTGTGCATCATTGGTTTGATGTTCCGAGTGAACAGTCGCTCGAAGCCGCCAGCTTCAAACGCAGATAGCATCTGTACTGCCCACCTAACCGGCAAACCACCACGGCTGATTAGTGACGGCACTCGTGCTGTGTCTTTTTATATAACATAGCCCTCCGTCCGTCCACCCTGCACAGAGCAAAGGTCTCCATCTTGTCTAACCAGGCCTAAATATGAAGTCAAAGGAAAGACAAATGTGGAGTTAAACGAAATAAGGTCGCCCATAACAGAAATAGCGAAGTAGGTCAACAGGGTGGATTGATGATGGCGATGGTTAGTGGTGGTGGTGATGGGTTTTCAGTTTAGTAATAATGTGAAACAAAAGAAGAAAGACTGAAGAAGAAGAAGAAGAAGAAGAAGAAGGGGTGGGGGGGGGAGAGAAGAAGAAGAAGAAGAAGGGGAAGGAGGGTGAGAAGGAGGAGGAGGAGAGAGTCAAGTCAAATCCAACTCTTTAACTCTTTGTAACATAACAATATTTGTGTTTTGTTGTTGGTAAATGTACCTACATACATACATGTAGCCCTTTTGTATATTGTGAGTGAATGCTTGTGTATGCGCAATGAGTCTGTGTGAGTTTTGCGCTATATAAATGTTATTCATTATTATTATTATTATTATTATTATTATTATTATTATTATTATTATTATTATTATTATTATTATTATTATTATTAATCCGACAACCCCTCTTAGGGTACATGAATACAACAAATACAAATCAAACAATATTGCAAAGGGAAAAAGGAGTCGAAGATCGATACCTAAAGAAACCTTTGAGAGAGAGAGATAGAAAGAAAAAAAAGAAAGAAAGAGAAGAAGGAGAGAGAGAGACAGAGAGAGAGGCAAGGCAAGACAAATTTGTTCCAGGAAAAAAATATTTAGGGCACATGGACATAGATGAAATGATATACACAAACAGGCAAAATATTTAAATATATAACATTTTAAATTAAAAATATTTATGTACACAGAAGGAAAGAGGGGGAATGAGTTAAAGAGAAAAAGCACACCTTGTTTGGGGGTAGCAGCTAAAAATCATAACTAACAATAATTTCAATCCATACACATTAATGGCAAACTACTAAAATGTTTGTCAAACGCAACATGCAGGTATCAGAACTAGATGAAATTTTAACATGGAATTAAAACGTTACATTTGTTTCATTATTAATTTGATTAGTCTTACCAACGACGAAGTCCGACAGACCATCACACAAGCCATTGGACAACATGATGACCTGCTCACCGTGGTGAAAAAACGGAAACTCCGATGGTATGGCCACGTCACCAGATCATCAGGTCTTGCAAAGACCATCCTGCAAGGCACGGTGCAAGGAGTTAGAAGAAGAGGGAGACCGAAAAAGAGGTGGGAGGACAACATTTGGGAATGGACTGGTTTGACACTGAGCGAAACAATCAGGGTTGCTGCGGACAGGGAAAGATGGAGTACGATCATCTGTGGTGCCCCTACGACCTCGGAGTTATGGGATAGGATAGGATAGGATAGGATAGTCTTACAAGCTTGACTAATACTGACTTTCATTTAGATGAGAATAGTTCTTGAAATTTAATGGCATAGGGATGTTTATAATATGATTTTAGTAATTCTCTTCTTGAATTACAAAAATGTGAACACAAACATAAATAATAATAATAATAATAATAAAAATAATAATAATAATAATAATAATAATAATAATAATAATAATAATAATAATAATAATAATAATAATAATAATAATAATAATCATCATAATAATAATAATAATATTTATATTCTCAAATCAACCTTGAATTAACTGATCATGTTAGGTGGTGTTTAATTGTACAAGTAAAATCATAAGCAGAAGGCAAAATATTAGAAAACCTCTGATGAAACCCAAATTTCCAAGTCCTAGATTATTTAACCCTTTCCGCACGGATTCGAGAAATGAAGATTTATAACCTTTTTGCAAATTAACATGAAAAAATAAAAACATTACGCTGGACAATTTGTTACTGTTATCAGGATGAACAGGCTTATATATATATATATATATATATATATATATATATATATATATATATATATATATATATATATATATATATATATATATATATATATATATATATATATATATATATATATATATATATATATATATATATATATATATATATATATATATATATATATATATATATATATATATATATATATATAATTTAAGTTCTTTTCTGTGCCTGTAATTACAAAGGAATCTGCCCTAATTCACCAAAAATAGTTTTAGAAGGGGTAGACTTACCTATCTTTAAGATTAGTTTATAAAACCGCAGTTGAAGGTTAGTGGCAATATCACTCATTTGAGGGCACCATATCTCTGAACCATATAACTGAATAGGAACTATAGTTTATTAGAGAGAGAGAGAGAGAGAGAGAGAGAGAGAGAGAGAAAGAGAGAGGTGGGGTAAGGTGGGGTGGGGATGTATTTTCTACATCTTGTAATTTAAATCGAAGAAAAAGGCTTAACACATTTATTTGTAGTACTGGCCTTAAATTCATATTGTAAAAGAACCTTACACTGAATTTTAAAAATGGTATCAAATTCAACCATATTATATGAAAGTCGAAGGAACATTCTATTGTCAGCTAGCTCTGTAGCATTAGACAGCTGGTTCTCTAGCATTAGGCACCTCGTCCTGTAGAATTAAACATTAGACAGCACGTGCTGTAGCATTAGACAGCTGGTTAACATTTAGGAAAGCACTCCCAGCTGATACACTGATGAGTTGAGAAACACCGCGCAGTGACCATCTGTATCGCGCAGTGACCATCTGTATCGCGGCACAAAGCCACCTATGTGAACCATGGGCAAGAGATAAAGGGAGATCAATCTGTCCTATCACTCCATCAGTTTCCCGAAGGACAGCATCTAAAAGGAATTATACCCAAGATGCTTTCAAGAAAACTCCGGTCCCATCTGTGTAGCCAAGAGCACACCTCCTTTTTGTGTTGCACAATAAAGTGGGACATATTCTGATGAATACAAAGCAATGACCCACAATTATGAACTCAATATGGAATACAGAAAATTGTGATATTGAAAGGTCCCCTATTCGAAGACTTGTCTTACATTTGGCGAAAAGGTGTGTATCCTAAAACTCGCATTGTTATTATACAAAGCAAAGACAAAATTGGGGTGAATTTTTTTTATTATTTTTTTTTTTTTGGGGGGGGGGTAACGCTTTATTGTCCCTTTTTATTGGGAAATTCTGGGCCGCCTCCCCTGGGGAAGGCGTAGTCGCAGCCTGTGGCGCGCCCAAAACCAACCTACTTAATATTAGTCGTGTTTTAAAAATTTTGCTGGGGGAGCAAACCGGAGTACCCGGAGAAAAATTAACATGAAACAAAAAACAATATGCATTCCGCTGGACAATTTGTTACTGTTATCAGAAAACCCCCGAGACGTTGCCCGAGTCGAAAGTAAATAATATTCGGAGAAACATAACGCCAAGATGCTGGATCGATCCCACACCTGTCAGGCTCCATTGGTTACTTACCTGTACTTACCTGTACCTAACCTGCAAGTTAGTCCCGCCTTAGATCACTTGGCCACAACGCTCGCTTTCTGAAAGGGAGTAATTTCCCCTGTTTAACGGTACAGCAGTACGCTCTGCTAGTTGATATTTCTAGCCATATAGAATGGTCGCTATCAATGGGCACACAAATAACGGATTTTATTCATTTAAAAAACAACTATACTTTTTTTTCTTTTTTTGGGGTGGTGGGGGGGGTGGGGAGGGGGGTGGGGTGGGGAGTGGGGGGGGGGGGCTGGGGTTGCAAGCTATTTTGTTAGTGAGGCAACATTCACTGTGAATGCTAAACGGATCTGAGGAGGTGGACGAAATCAAAGTGGATTCGTTTCAAATAACAAATTGTGAGTCTGATGGAAAAATAAGAAAGATCTACCATAACTGAAAAGAACGTCATTATGAACTCAAAATAGAGGACAGAACATAGTAGTACTTAAGCACTGACTAAAAATAGCCAACTAATCCTAAACAGGACTTCTAGTCATAGAGGTTACCTCCCTCCCTTCTCTCTCTCTCTCTCTCTCTCTCTCTCTCTCTCTCTCTCTCTCTCTCTCTCTCTCTCTCTCTCTCTCTCTCTCTCTCTCTCTCTCTCCTGGTTGCATGCTCATGTGAAAGAACAAAAGTAATGAGAAAGCGCATTGAGGAAGCTTTAGTAACGTTGATATGACAGTCTTATGAAAGCTCAAATCATTTGTTTGTTTTGTCATATGTGTTGGTAAGTTTAATAAAAGGAAACAAATCTTTACATTTCGATGTTTCTGTGAGAATAAAACAGTTGTATTCACCAACAGATCACC
Organism: Oncomelania hupensis; assembly: GCA_036898135.1. Classification (NCBI taxonomy): domain Eukaryota; kingdom Metazoa; phylum Mollusca; class Gastropoda; order Littorinimorpha; family Pomatiopsidae; genus Oncomelania; species Oncomelania hupensis. The sequence continues at coordinate 74,346,563 of CM072515.1, forward strand.
AACGACGAAGTCCGACAGACCATCGCACAAGCCATTGGACAACACGATGACCTGCTCACAATGGTGAAGAAACGGAAACTCCGATGATATGGCCACGGAGTGGTGAAGAAACGGAAACTCCGACGGTATGGCAACGTCACCAGATCATCAGGATTTGCAAAGACCATCCTGCAAGGCACAGTGCAAGGAGGTTGAAGAAGAGGGAGACCGAAGAGGAGTTGGGAGGACAACATTCGAGAATGGACTGCCTTGACACTGCGCGAATCCATGAGGATTGCTGAGGACAGAGAAAGATGGAGTATGCTGGTTAAACGATCATCTGTGGTGCCCCAGCGATCTCCGAGTTATAAGATAGGATAGGATAGGATTTGTTGATAACTTACTACTACTACTACTACTACTACTACTACTACTACTACTACTACTACCACTACTACTACTACTACTACTACTACTACTACTACTACTACTACTACTACTACTACTATGGGTACCGATTTGGCTCGGAGGTGTCCGCTGGACCTAAAGCAACAATCATTTAATGTAATGTAACTATGGGTACCTAACTTACAGCGCTCTTTCCCACCAACAGATCGGTTCAAAGTGCAATTCAGTCTCGTGATTGTCGAAACTGTCTTTTGCACCAAAGCAAGAAGTAGAAACAAGTCAACAACACCTAGGCTGCACTGAAACGCTTTTTGTGTTCTAAACAAACGTTTTGTCTCTCAACAGTATCTATTCATACCAGAGAAGCGTAGGAACAATGAATTCAATGAAATATAAGAGAAGCTAAGGAAATACTTTTCATTTTTCAATTTATTATTAGTTTGTTGTGTTGTTGTTTTTCACCCACCCCCCTCCATTCCCTCTCCCCCCCACCCCCCCCCCACCCCCGACAGGCGCTCATATTTGTAGGTGGAAACGTCTCTTTCTCTGTGTATCATTATATCAGTGCAATACAAGTATGTATATAACGACACTATTGGGTTGGCATCTCTCACATTCACAAAATGGCGCCTGTGGATTTTCCCTTATATTTTATCTAATATGTATAGGCTTACCGACAACGACAAAATGTAACTAGTACTAACACAAGTCAAAAAGAGAAATCACATCAAATGAGATTGTAAGGCAAGCTTGGACTTTTCTTTAGTGCACAAAAAATAATCAAAATTTAATTAATGTGGTTGTCTTATCTACGTAAACAATTTGCTACTCCTTGTTTATTTGTCAGGGAAGTCGCGATGTTATAAAATATTAACAAGGGTAAATTATATGGAGGTTGTTTTTTTGTCAGGGAAAACACACTTACCTCACGCTTAGTCATCATTAATGTATTAGTTTATTTAATCGTTCTCATGTAGCGACCAACGACCCGAAGGTTACGGGGAGGCCTTTACCTTTCAAGCGCTTTTCCAGTTCAGGATCTGCTCAAGGCGATGGTCGATACAGGATCTACCTCAAGCAGCCCGTGGCGCACACTTCCTGTCTTTGGCGCTTCGTCTGATGCCTAGGGAAGATTCCACTGCTTGTTGCTGGGTGTATTCTAGAACATTTTAGTGTATTCTAGAACAGTTTAGTTAGTTAATTTTTGTTTATAGGGTCCAGCGGACTGCAAAGAGCCGAATCATGACCACATTCTAGGACACGAGAGCCAGGATCTTTGAAGTCCAGACAAATGCGTGTATGCAGACTGGACCTTGGTTTACATTCGCCTAAAACGAGAGTAACATTAAATACATCAATAATTCGATCAGTCAAGACTGGGATTTGGAAGTCCTTTGTTCTAAGATCAGAAATGGATGGTTCCAGATGAGTGGGCCTTGTTTGTAAGTTTTTAGCGTAGTTTTCATCGGGATGATAAGACGAGAAAAAAATTAATTAAAATACAATTATCAAGCACTGTCAGTTATTAAACATACTGACCAATTGGAGAACCAATAGACGGTTTCGCTAACGTAATACAAACATCAACATTAATATTGATTGCGCCTTGTTCTGTATGGTAGACTGATCTGTCCGCCTGTCTTGGATCTAAACCGTCATTGCCGGTCTGTTTAGTGTTGCAGAAGCAATAATATAATAACGTAATCTTTGAACACGAAAGTTAAGGAGGCATTAAAACAAATGAACCCAATAACTGAATCCTAAGACTTCATAAGTTAATTAAGTGCGACTTCAAAACTTATACGTGATAGCTGATAACCCAGGTTATTACAATTGCGATAATTACAAGAAAAGGTCACATCAGGTCATGGCAATAGATTTAGCATCATAACTTGGGCTCCTGGAAAAGATGCGATTTTCTGTTTTGATCTGGAAGGAAACAGGATTAGTGGAAATTGGTCTAAACGAAGCATGTGAGTTCTTTCCCTTCCAGAACGCCGGAATTGAGTTCTTCCCCTTGCCAAAAAAATAGGTGGCAAAAGGAGAACAATTAAAAAGAAAGATACGCATTAGAGTGGGCGGAGTATATTTATACATGTATTTCTTCAACAAGTATGAATGGAGAAGTGTTTTGTACTATGGTACAACTGAAGCGATTTGTGTGACACATCTGCTGTGTGAATTGGATCAATGTGATTCACGAGGTAGGCTAACATTTCACCAACCAATCCCTGTTTGAGTCTTGGGAAATTGGAAAAAAAAGGTCTTCTTGAACGTTTGGAAAAGTTTGGGAATTTTAAGATGATTTTAAAGTATGAACCTTGTACGAACACACACACACACGCACACACACATCTCCAAAGGAGTTTCATTCTCCAGTTATTGATATTGACAAAGAAAACTGAGATCAAACCGATTACTTCCTTTTGTGTTGCTGCACCTCCATTTGTTTGCACATTTTTGTGCCAGTTACTTCCATTTTAGGCCATTCCGGGTGAATAACACTTAGTACGACCCGTTTAAATCGGACATTTAATCTTGCAAAACTTCCACACCGGGAAAACCTAACACGTCCTTTTCAATTTCGATAAAGAAGCGAAAGAGGCGCGAACCGGGATGAAAATCAGCATTTTCATGTGTGATGCGCTGGATGTTTTCTTGTTGTTGTTGTTGTTGCTGCTCTTTTTGTCCTTTGGAACAATGATTACATTTTGCACTCACACAATGTCGTTAAATCCTATCCTATCCCGTAACTCGAAAGTCGTTGGGGCACGACGGATGATCGTTTAATCAGCGTACTCCATCTTTCTTTGTCCTCATGGCTTCAATCACAGTCAAGTCAGTCTATTCTCCAATGTTATCTTCTCACCTCTGTTTCTGTCTTCCTCTTCTTCTGTCTCCTTGCACCGTGCCTTGCAGGATGGTCTTTGCAAGGTGTGATGCTCTGGTGATGTGGCTATACCATCGAAGTTTCGATTTCTTTATCACTGTGAGCAAGTCATCGTGTTGCCCAATTTATGGCTTGTGCGATGGTCTGTCGGATTTCGTCATTGGTGATGTCGTTAAATATTTGGAGGAAAAAAAATGACACTGACAAGGGGCTATTTTAGAGAAGTTAGTTCAGTTAGAGCTTCCACCTTTTTGTTAGAGAATAGTGTTCTTCTTCTTTCTTCTTTCCACTACGTGAGGCTTTAATTTATTTTTAAAGAAAATAACGGCAAAAAGTATTTTGGAACGGTAGGTAAAAGATAGCTTTCACAAACAAAAACAGAAAAGGACAGTAGGAAAAAACCACACTAACGCTTTCAATTGATAGCAACTCGCCTCAAAGCAAGACGGCTACATGACTTTGACTCCATATCATCCCATACATTATGCATTGCAGACGATCGCATTCAGCGCTGTTAATTACGTCCTTGTTCTTTTGTGTGGAATTATTTGAATTATTTCAGCGCTTAGTAACTGTCCACTATTCACTCGCATTACAATTTACTGTATTGGCGTCTCTCGCTTCACGTTAAAATATTGAAAACTAATTACCGGAGAAAGTGTACAAAATAGAAAACAAATGACAGTTGAACATGTTTATACCGCCATTCGCACGATTAGAGCAATTAAACCGTACGCGGCAGATACCCTATATTTCAAATGAAATGCGGACATTTGAAGACAAACTTTCACAAAGTTTTAACCGTATATTTGTGGGTGGGAGAGGGTGAAGGGTGGGTGGGTGTATATTTCTTCATTTGTCTGGAAATACTTTGAAATAGTCGGGAGTCAGAACGAGCCAAATGTCGGTCTGTCGGTCGATATGATGGACGCTATATCTCACGAACCACTGAACAGATGTTGACCAAAGGTGATAAGAATATTACCTGGAACATTATTATTATTATTATTATTATTATTATTATTATTGAGGATTTTTATAGCGCACTTATCTCGCCGTACTTGACCAGACTCTAGGCGCTAGCCGATACAGGATCTAACTCAAACCGCCCGAGACGCCCACCCGCAGCCTTTGGGCGCATGGTCTGACGCCCGGACAACTGAGCACTATCCTGACCAGCCAGGGATGGGGGAGAAGGACCAAGTGCATGCTGGGTGAGTTCTTGTTACCGGCACTCACCCGTCTAGGACATGAGCGTCAGGATCTTTAAAGTCCGTTATGATGGAATGTATGCGACACACAGACTAGACCTCGGTTTATACTCTCATCCGAAGGAGTAGGAAACGGGAGTAAAGTGTCTTTCCCAGGGACACAACACAATGGCCCGGACAGGGCTCGAACCCGGGACCTTCAGATCCGCAAGCCAAAGCACTACCATTAGACCACCGCGCCTCTCTGGCATTGGCTTGCTTTCCGTGCTATCATATTTGCTCTACAGAAACGTTCAAGGTCAATGGAGTCATTTTATTGGCTAAACACGTTTTTTCAATATCTTAAAAGGGGCTAAAGAAAATGTTGTTAGATTTTGTTTTATGGGTACCTCACATCATGGGCCACCCTTCAATAGCAGTCCGGTTGTCGGTCAGTTGGCGGTCAGTTGGCGGTCAGTCGCTCCAAATTTCAATGTTTATTGTTCAAGACACACTCTTTGCCTTATCTTTAAAAAAAATAAAGCTAATAAATTAACTTTTTTCACTTTGCGGATATTTTAATTACTGTCATGAATGTTAGACCATAGGTATTTGTACTTTCTCAAAGGCTACGGTCATTGTACATGTACTTCCCCATGTTGTAAACACACTTGGCGCTGTATCTACAAATTGACTGAACCGATTTTGATAATGATTTGCTTGCAGATGGTGGCTTATCACTCCGTAGTTACCTTTTGCTTTGTTACTTTAAAACCGATCAAAACACCGCCAAAAAAATATAAAAAAATATTAAAATGGTAAATTTTTGGTTTATGTGTGTGCTTGTCTGGAAATACGTGTGAATGCCTTGCCATCTTGTTAAGAGTTTTCAACCGGCTGTCCACATCGAAGTAAATATTCTCCAGTTGTAAAAAAGGCTATTTAGTCAATGAATATAGCTTGCCGTTTAGCCCTCGCTCTCAGGAAGAAGAAAAAAATCGTCAAAAGCATTGCACTGCGTCTCAGCATTCGTTTCCTATTGTAATCTTGTCGTAAGCTGGCATCACGAATTGAAGTGATTACTTAAAGGCGACGTCGTATTGGCAAGCAATTGGAAGGCTGTAGGCGTTTCATGATATTCAGGGCACATTTTAACAGCAATGAGCCAGAGCAAATAAACAAGCACATAAATAAAACGGCGAATATCAGATGTTGGAGCGACAATCATCATGTTTCATGCGGCACCCAGCACAGCTCAACCCCTGTAGATCAAAACCGCGCCTGCCTTGCTGGTTCTTTTCTGATCGTTTACTATACTTGAACTCTGTTGTCATTGTCATACACTCAACCAAAACACGGTCATCATCTCCAGCAACATCGTCATCGTCGCCGCCATCATCATCATCATCATCATCATCATCATCATCATCATCATCATCATCATCATCATCATCATCATCATCATCATCATCATCATCATCAACATAATCATCATCAACATCATCATCATCATTATCATCATCAACATCATCATCATCATCATCATCATCATCATCATCATCATCATCATCATCATCATCATCATCAGTAGCAGCAGCAGCTTGGGTCATCATCAGCATCATTCTCATCACCATTATCATCATCATCATCATTATTAGCAACAGCATGAATCATCATCATGATCATCATCATCATCATCATCATCATCATCATCATCATCATCATCATCATCATCATCATCATCATCATCATCATCATTATTAGCAACAGCATGAATCATCATCATCATCATCATCATCATCATCATCATCATCATCATCATCATCATCATCATCATCATTATCGTCATCATCGTCGTCGGCAGCAGAAGCAGCAGCAGCACCAACAACATTACTATAAGACGCGTCAGTAGCGCCAGCAATAGCCTCAGAAAGCTCATTCTCTTTATTATCCTCTTCCTCCTCCTTCTTCTTCTCCTTCTCCTCCTTTATTTCACAGAATAAGGCTAAATGCTTGGCGTGCTCGTTTTATAAATCCTCCAGCACTGTGATTGTAAATAACTTAATATTTGAATGTTCACAAAACGATAACCATTTACCCCCGTTGGGGTGCCGGGGGTTTCAGTAAAAATAGTATCCCCACTTTCTGGAAATTTAGTGCTTTAAATTCCCACTGTCGCTGTCTTTCTCATTTGCTCTTTCTCATTCCTACTCTGTTCTATCAATCTACTATACTATCTTCTTCTTCGCTAGACCAGTCACCTACCTTTTTTCTTGAAAACTCTTCCGTGACAAGACTTCTTATTTGTGTATGAGGTCTGTTGGATCAGCTTGGGAATATTGGACGCTTTCTGCGAGGTGGTCACTATGGCTTCCTATGATGTTATTATTTCGCAATGTAGGCATTTTATATGTATGTGTTTTGTTGATATTTTATAATGATGTTTGTATTCTATTTTGTTTTTGAAAACGGGGGTTCGATAAATTAGAGTACTGCCTCAGCGTCCCCTGCGTGGGATGTCTTTATTGTAAAGTGACTGGCTGGTGGAGAGCTTTCAGTTTTACCACTAGGGTTGTTTCAGCAGATCTTTTATGCGGATCAGAGGTTGTCGGTCCTGATTTGGCTCGGAAGAGTCCGCTGGACCTAAAGCAATAATCATGTAATGTAATGATAACCATTTGCAGCCGTTACTCATTAGATTAAATACATTAAAGCTAGCTATGTCAATCTCAAGTATTGTATATCCAGAAGAACAGTCTGATTGGTCATTGAGCTTAATGCTAATAGATTTAATTACAAGTCATGAATTATTGAATGTGTTCTAATTTTGTTTAAAAACTTGTTACAGTTAGTCTTGCAATTTTTTAATTCTTTGCACCTAATTTATTTCATTAAGTATTATTATTTGTTTCAAAAAATATTTCTTATTTATTTATTTATTTATTTTTGGATGGGAGAGAGGAGGGGAGGCGGGGGAATTATTTATTAATTTGTTTTAATTTTGATTGATTATCTTATCATTTTTCTTTTAATTTTTGTATGGGGTGTGGGGAAGGGTTGAGGGGGTAGGGGGCCTGGAGGCCCAACTTCAACTTTCTGTAAGACACAAAATGACATTTATAAGTACTCCGTTCTTCACAGCTGAAGTTGAAAAGTTCCATTTGAAAAATATCTATGATGTACGCATGATAGATTTTGTAAATTGTTTATGTTACATCAGTACCCCTTATGTTAAGCTGATGAATAAAAATTGATACAACAACAACCTTCTCCTCCTCTTTTTCCTCATCATCATCACCGTTGTCGTTGTAACGGATGGATATTTTAATGTGGGTGCCTGTTTACAATATTTGAGTGCATGCGAAATATAATTGACTCCTAGATCGAAATAAGCGTGCGTGCAAGTCCCTCTGTTAACTACCACAGACGTACGGACTCTTCTCAACACAGGCAAACACCAACACAAAATATACGTTCCACGTTCTCAACTTTATATAAAGAAATAACAATATTTATATCACACTTTCACTCTAATTCTTTAATACGGATATTCTAATACTGATAATCATGTCCGATTGTCTCTCTTTCTACACTGAACTCACACCAGTTTGGCAACGCCAAGTCAGAGCACTCGAGGGCCGGTAAACGCTTGACCGGGCCCAAAAATAATCATAAAAGATCACACTACCTCGTTAGATGTGGGAGGTGGGTCTATGCACAAGCTGGCACTGGATTCCAGTAACGTTGCAACAAGAGATGAGCGTCGACGGGCCGAGGAGCGCTCGTTAACCTCCAGTCCACCCGAAGTCGATACCGTAGTCTTTGGTCAGCAATGGGGTAAGGGCCGACCCTCTCCGATGTCTCTCGGAACGCCTTGTCCTCGTTGTCCAAGACAACCTCGGGTCTGTGAGGATAGAGTCACTCCCGCTCCCAGTAGGCCGCTGTAATCTTTACAGCACACAATTACTTCTTTCAGAGAGAAAGTCCGCAGCACCTATTCACCTTGATAGGCGTTCAACGCTTTCTACCTCTAGAAGCTTACAATTTACTTTCTCTTTTATTTCGTTATTTTTTCCTCTTTTCCCTGGCCTACACACAGACTATCACACACGACCACACCAGCCTACGACACAGAATTTGAGTGAGTGAACAACGCCATGATTGCGGAATATTCCTTCCCCCATTGGCTGAAGACTTTTAGCCAATCAAAAAAATACTATTCAATATTTACTTTTTAAAAACCCGGAAAAATCCCGTTCTCTACAGTCGTCTCGTCATGTGTAATGAATACAATTGCCCGCCTACACAATGTATTTCTGAAAGTTGAACAAATCCGACAATTTTTACGCAATACTCAGTACGTCATTCCTATCTATCCTATTCTTTTCCTATCCCGTAACTCGAAGGTCGTTGGGGCACCACAGATGATCGTTTAACCAGCGTACACCATCTTTCTCTGTCCTCAGCAACCTTCATGGCTTCGCTCAGTGTCAAGGCAGCCCATTCTCGAATGTTGTCCTCCCACCTCTTTTTCTGTCTCCCTCTTCCTGTGCTTCATTGCACCGTGCCTTGCAGGATGGTCTTTGCAAGGCCTGATGCTCCGCTGACGTGGTCATACCATCGGAGTTTTCGTTTCTTCACCATTGTGAGCACGTCATTGCGGACGTCAAAAGAAAAGACTACCTCATGCCACGCGCTATGTGCTTCTGTCTCTATCATCCTTTCAACTAATATAAACCTACATGTACTATGTGAGTTGACAATTGAACCTGACTGGAACCCACTGTTTGACCAGGTACCATAAGTAATGGTAGCTGACGTCTTTCCCGGCTTGTCTGACAATTACTACATTCCAGTTGCTTCCGAAAATGGGGACTAACTGACGGCCATGACAGGAACTAACAGAAAACTGAAACTAATTTTCAACGGAAGTCGTGTAACAGCTTACGTTAATTAATACAACAGCTGCGTCCAGCGAGTGTGAGGAATACACGAGATACCATCATTTTTAGGTATGTTTTAAAGTGTTACTCTGATAAAACCGTTTTTTAAATAAAAGGCAGACATGTGGAATATTATGTACGACTTGTTTGGTTGCTATTTTCGCTTTCTTGTGCTACGTAGCATAATCTTACCAACGTTTAGTAATCCTACAATATTGAGGTGAAATTTCGTCCATCCTATCCTATCCTATCCTATCTCATATATCTCGGAGATAGTAGGGGCACCACAGATGATCGTTTAACCAGCGTACTCCATCTTTACCTGTCCTCATCAACCCTGATTGTTTCGCTCAGTGTCTAACCAGTCCATTCTCGAATGTTGTCCTCCCACCCCTTTTTCGGTCTCCCTCTTCTTCTACCTCCTTGCACTGTGCCTTGAAGGATGTAGAAGAAGAGGGAGACCGAAAAAGGGGTGGGAGGACAACGTTTATTAATCCTACAATATTGAGGTGAAATTTCTTCCATAGGCTGGTTAACATCTTAAAAAGTCATTGGACTTGGAAGAGAGTTATACATTTACAGCACCTCTGAAAACGTACCTTTTCCCTTAGCATTTGATTAGCTTAACTTGCATTTCCTTCTCCCCCGCCCACACTCTCCCCTATTTTCGTCTTGTTGGAAGTGCGGATGTGTGTTTCTTTGATAATAGTGGTGTTTTGTTGCCTGTAGATGTACCTTAATGTATACGTGTGATGTGTGGGCAAAATGGATGGTCAACCAATATGTGAGAGAATGCACAATGAGTCTTTGCGAGTTTTTGTCCTATATAAATGTTGTTCATTCTTCTTCTTCTTCTTCTTCTTCTTCTTCTTCTTCTTCTTCTTCTTCTTCTTCTTCTTCTTCTTCTTCTTCTTCTTCTTCTTCTTATTGAGGTTCATGATAACGTCACGGGCTGCCTTAGAAGCAGAGGGGCCTCTAATGCAGTCCTTGAGCGTCACTTCAAATTACAGACGCAGCGTTCTTTTCCCGATCCGTTGCGTTTGTTTGTAGTTCGTCTGTTTTTGTATTCTGATGTATATAAGCCATTTACTGCTGTAGCAGACGACGATTGAAAAAAAATTGATAAATATGTGTTTGAAATTAACTTCCTCCTCGTTGTTTTTTTTTTCAACTTCTTATTCTACCTTTACCATCAACTATGCATCTTCTCTCTCTCTGTCTCTCTGTGTCTCTCTCTGTCTCTGCCTCTGTCTCTCTGTCTCTGTCTCTCTCTCTCTCTGTTTCCCTTTATCTCTCTCTCTGTGTTTCTCTCTATCTCTCTCTGTTTCTCTGTCTGTCTGTCTGTCTCTGTCTGTCTGTCTCTGTCTGTCTGTCTGTCTCTCTCTATCTCTCTCTCTAAAATCAACTACCTGTAAGATGAGAAAACGAAAACTTGGAATATATTATTCTTCACAGACACAGTTAAAATTGCTTGACAAAAAAACGTGTAATGTATACAATTATTTTATATTATAAAAAAAAATTAATTTAATTTTTTTTCTTTCCCCTTATCAACTACCTGTAATACGAGAACACAAAAACTGGTAATATATCGTTCTTCAAGGAAACAGTTGATGTAGCTATAAATTAATTGAATTGATAGTTCATAATTGGTGTTTCTACAGTGTATATGATTATTGTTGTATAAATATCCGGTAGTTTTGTGCGCATCAAATATCTTTTGTTTATCATCAGCATAACCTAAGTTAACCTGATGAATAAAATTGATGAAAACATTGATGAAAACGCTCGCACTCGATTTTAGATTCAATTGTAGAATCTTACTGTTAATTTTGTATTGCCGTTATTGTACGTTTTTATCACTTCTCCTTTACCAAAAATGGTTTGTATGGCTTATGTGACTGTGATTCCACTGAATATCTTAACATAAATGTTGCTTTATCGACTTCTGTTTGATTAGTGTGTTTTGGGATATTTTGTCAATGAGTCTGAGCTTGTAAATACTGCACACCATTTATGTCATGTTAATTATCAAATGTTGTGTTAAATCATTATCTTTTTTAAAGTCAGGTACTGTTTCATTAAAATTTTAATTATAATTTCTAAGATGTCAAGCGCGGCGAGTACAATACAATACAAGATTATTGCTTTAGATCCAGCGGACTCTTCCGAGCCAAATCAGGACCACCGCGAGTGCACTCAAAGTAAGGTAACATGCTCTATAAATAACCATTGTATTATTTTTATCAGTAGAATATATCAGCAAATAGTCATCTGTTAGCGTGAATGACTAATGGTATAATTTGCATTGGCAGCTGTAATGTAGGCCTCAGACCCACTTTAACATGCTCCAACCCTACGCTAGTGCACGGTACTTTAAATATTGGCCACCATTGCAAGTGTCTACATTCGTGGATAAATGCTTATAACAAGTCTTCGTCAGTGCATGATGACGACGATGACGATGCTGCTGCTGCTGCAGATGATGATGTTGAAATTGAAAATGATGTTGTTGATCATTATTATTATTATTATTATTATTATTATTATTATTATTATTATTATTATTATTATTATTATTATTATTATTATTATTATTATTATTATTTAATTCAAGGCGCTGGCCGATACAGGATCTAACTCAAGCCGCCCGAGGCGCCAACTTGCAGCCTTTTGGCGCATCGTAATAACGCTCCAGACAACTGAGCACAATCCTGGGCAGCCAGGGATGGGGGAGAAGGACCTAGGTGCATGCTGGGTGTGTTCTTGTCACCGGCACTCACCCGTCTAGGACATGCGCGTCAGGATCTTTAAAGTCCGTTATGATGGAATGTATGCGACACACAGACTAGACCTCGGTTTATACTCTCATCCGGCCGAAGGAGTAGGAAACGGGAGTAAAGTGTCTTTCCCAAGGACACAACACAATGCCCCGGCCTGAGATCGAACCCGGGACCTTCAGATCCGCAAGCCAAAGCTCTACCATTAGGCCACCGTGTCTCCCATCAATCATCATCATCAGCAGCAGCATTAGCAGCATTATCATCATCATTGTCACGTCACCCGAATGAGGGGATTCAAACTCAAACTAAAATACTAACACAAATATCAGATAAACAGTTACATTCTTTTATTCAACACATATACACACATGAATTATGGGAAATCTAACCCTACCCCAACCCTTAACCGGTCCCCACAATCCCAACAATTAACAATCAGTTACCTCCCTTGACTAATCCGTAACCCCTTAAACATTGGACACAAAGTGCCAACCCAATCAATAATACAACAATATGAAAATAAAGATGAAGTATTACAACAGATGGCTTATGTATACAATCAATAAGATTTGAAAGAAATGTACTTAATTAATATCAAACCCTTTACATAAACCAGCACAATTGTTCGTTATTCATTACTAAGCTTAACTATTATTATCTGGAATCAGCAAAACAAGTCTTTTGCTTTTCCACATTGAAATCCAGAAAATCACCACACTGTCTTCAAAACCTAGCACAGTCCATAGAGAAACAAGTCTTGAACACGACTTTCCACGAATTCTGTGAAAATCACGGTATTAAAGGTTTACTAAGTGTTTAGTATATTTATGTGCGTGTAATGTTGTATGTTTGTGTGTGTGCGCAACCCCAAGCAGCAGCGGTCATGGGAGCGAGCAGTCCTGCAGCCTCAAGGTGGTATGGGTCATGCAGCAAAAGGCAGCAAAGATCACGCAGCGCTCAACAGCCGCGACGTCTCAGGTTTTCGGTTCTGGTTCAGAACATCGTTGAACCAAAGCACGGCACCATACAATACCAGCACGGAAGCAACAGCAAACAAGCAAGCAGGGCAAAGAGCCAAGCAGGCAAGCAGGCCCAATCTGGTCAACATAATAACTAGGCTACCCAAATGCAATGTAAACATAAACATAACATGGGAAATAACTCCTTTCGCCGTCCACCATCTTGACCTGTTTATTTATGCATTACCAACAATTCACAATTAATTTATATACCTTCGCATGAACGTGATTATTATACAAATGCATTATAATTCCATTCCTAATCAACAATCTTATTCATCCTCTCGCTCATATTCATCACTCCTCTACCATACTTTCATACATCATCACCCTTGAGCTCGTTCTTGCAACAACTTCAACAACATTATTCCATTATACATTTCCACACAAGAAAATCATAAAAATAATATTTCTCAAAATACCCATTTCCCCCCTCATCCATCATCATTCATCCTCATAGGCATGCTCACAGTGTATAGCCACTGAAAGAATTAGAATACTGGGTACCACTCACCTTCAATCCTCGGCCTGCTATGGTACAGACACACAACACAACACAACACAATTCAAAGTCTGTATAAGAGTCGATGGTCTGTTATTGTTGCTCTAACTTAAGATCACAGGACATCCTAATATATACAAAGATATCTAGGCCTTGGGCGGTCTCTAACAGAAGAGCACACACCCTTAAAAATATACTCTACACGTTATTCACACAGAACTTGTGGCAGTAATATTTCTCCTATACTGCTATAAAAGTAACTCTTTATAGCAGTTTTAACAGCACGCTGCTCATTCTTGCCCTTCTTAAGGAACAAGACATCGGTTGGTTCTAACAAAAACACAACCCTTATAAAAGGACTCTACGGCTATTTTATAATAGTGGCAGTCACAAATATTTCCTTTAGCCATCCGATCACAATCAGTACAGTGTAGAGTTGACTCTCTGGCCTTACACCGCTTCTCCCAGCCCACAATTCAAAGCACATAACTCCGTTCAAGCTTCTAGCAGCTACCGAGCTACGTAAAACACGAGATCCTTTCAAAACCTATTATACACTACGCAATAACATAGCGCTGACCCATACTTTCCGCACAACACTCTCATAGATATGAAACAGTAACAATCATCATCATCATCAGCAGCAGCAGCAGCAATAGCATTAACATCATCATCATCATTATCATCATCATTATACTATTTCAAAAGCAAATACATAAAACAAACAAACAAAAAAACGCAACTCGCGCTCACTAACAAACTGAGGGTATAAGAAGAGAAAGTGCTGGCAGTCCGAACTCATGTAGGCTTAAAGTGGATCTCACACCTATATTTTTAAAGTTGAGTCGGCCGTCGTTTTTACCACCAAACTAGCCGCGCAAAGAGAACGCAACTCTTCAAAGATTGTGTAGAGCGCATTGCTTTAGCTTTGATATTGCAGATATTTACTTTAGCGTGTGACTGCATTCGTTGTTAATTAACACGTTTGATACAAAGTTTGTAAAACCGTGTTGTGGAACCATTTTAGCAAAATTATTGGTGGTATGACTTCAGCTTTACTGTAGGACTCTATCACGACCCGTCGCTGTAGCTCAGTGGGTAGAGCGTTCGTCTGCAACACCGATCACTCAGCTTCAAATTCCAAGGTAAAAATGGCGCTGTCTACTTTAGCAGTTGGATTGACCTGTGGTTTAGTGTTGATTTAGTTCCTTATCCCTCTTTCCAGGGATGGCTGTCGCCAATGGTGGGTGTGGACGATAAACTTCAATGTTCGTCCATCTAATCATTTCAATAGCAGCAACAGCAGCGGCAGGTGGCGACCTGTCACATTTTAACGTCACAATGGATGTGGCCGATATGGACAGTTGTTTCCACCAGGTCATTGTTCATTGCAGATTATTACATATAAAGTGGTATTGGAAATGGGTTACAATGGATATTAAAATACCGAAGAGAGGGCGAGAGAGAGAGCGAGAGAGAGAGAGAGAGAGAGAGAGAGAGAGAGAGAGAGAGAGAGAGTTTGAATATAATAGTATTGAATATTTAACATACCATGGAGTATTGTTTGTCTTGTGGCCTCAGCTGTTCTGCTTCCATAGTTCGGGCTCACTGGACAATGCCCTTAACATTTCATTTCATATCCTCGCTCTCCGAACCAATGACTTTAGGCGGTACGTATTCACATAGCGGAAAGGTCAGTGGAACGGCAGTGAAGCGCGCGGTACCCATAGGGTAGTACGTAGGTAGTGTTTTCTTTTGGTGATAACTGTAAAAGAAGGATAGCGGAGCCGCGTTGCGCTGAGGTTTCCGCCTTATGGATACAAAGTAACAAAGTAAGTGACAATGTGAACTCTTTAAGACGGAAGTTCTAACTGACGTTGTTGTCGCATGAACACTACAGCTTGTGCAAGCACAAATAAATACTTAAAAGAGAGAAAAATTATTGTTTCATCACAACAAGAGGATAGCTAAAATTTAATAAAACATATTAGAGTAAATTTGTCGTGTGTGTGTGTGTGTGTGTGTGTGTGTGTGTGCTTTTTTTTGGAGGGGAGGGGAAGGAGGAGAGGGGTGGGAGGGTGAAGAGAGTGTGGAGATGGGGGGTTGGGATTTATCAAAAGTTTTATTTATTGGTCATCGGTGTTGGCGAGATTCGTTTTGCTGTCTCGGTGAAAGCGCGGCAATCTGAAGAGCTGCGCCATCCAGGACAAGAGGGAATAGGCCTGTGTGTGATGGTGTATCTGGCACTCGCCCGTCTAAGACATCATCAGCATCAGACAGAGAGGGAGACAGAAACAGAGTGACAGAGAGACAGAGAGAGCACACCGCCCCCGTATTGCGTGAGCTTTACTGGCTTCCTGCCAAACAGCGACTTTATCATAAGATTCTTTCTCTCTGCTTCAAATGCCTTAATGAGATGGAAGCACTTTTTATACCTTCAGGACATTATTCCCCGTCACACATCACAAAGGCAGCTTCGCTCTTCCTCTCAGTCTATGCTTAAGACGCCGAGTGTTGACGGTCATAAAAAGAAGTCGCTACGTTACAGAGCTTTCTCCCATTCTGGGCCTTTGTTGTGGAATGCCCTCCCTCCTGACCTGAGAGATATGGGTCACAGCTGACAGTTTCAAAAAGCGTCTTAAGATACACTTTTTCCTCTGATTGTAACTACAGACTTTTTTCAGATGGGGAGTGGGAGAGGGCTCTCTGAGCATGCTGCCAGCGTGTAGTTGCACGCGTAACAAGCCGACATCATCATCATCATCATCATCATCATCATCATCATCATCATCATCATCATCATCATCATCATCATCATCATCATCATCGGCGTTAAAGCCAGTGCGTGGAATGCATGCGTGCACAGTATTTTGTGTTTTTTGATACACATCCATTTTATTTTTGGAACTTTCTATACTCCTTTTCAATGACTCTCAGACATTTGTGTTTTGCAGCATTGAATTGATAATGATTGTAGTTGTTGTAATTTTATATCTCGACTAGCCTGTTACTAAGATATTATTGTAGCCGGCGCTGAGCCGGTGTCTTCTAGGACAAATTGAAATCCCAGAGGTTTACTTTGTAATGCCGACAGTCCTTTGTTGTCAACATTGACCCAGTACCGGCGAACACAAAATTGCAATATCGAATCTCTCATCAACGTTAAGAATAATCGAAACAGGACTGGCACTCAAGTAGAAACAGTGTTGTGTGTGTGTATTTGTGTGTATGTGTGTGTGCGCGTATGTCTGAGGTGATCATTTTTATTGGAGGGAAAAGCTAACCTCGGGTGACAGTTTTGTAATGAATACTTAACTTAAAAAACAAGTACCTTTCTCTTCAACAACGGAGGTTACAGGAATCCACCTTAATCGTTAAGCGATAGTATATATATCGTGTTGCGTTTTCCAGCGCTAATTTATTTCACCTGTCGACTGCTACCGGCACCTGATCTCTCTTTGCTGATTTGGCGCTGGGGCATGTCCTGGTTCAATTTGACATATATTAGTGTCACGTCATCCGAGCGGGTTCCGCGACGTCAGCACATGAAGCGAGTGATAGGAATAAAACTCAAGCAAAAGAACTAACACAAAATGCCAGAATAACAGTCACACTCTTTTATTCAACAATTAAACACACATACACAGGACAATGGGGTACTAAACCCCCCTCCACCCCTATCAAGACCTCCACCCCAGTATCTACTAACAATTACCCCCCCCCCATTGTTTACCTGAAAAAAACAGAACTAAACATCAACAGGTTTTCCACAACAATGTACAGCAAAATAGCAATAAACAATCAATTCAAATACAAATTTCAGCTGAAGAAATGGAGCTGCAAATCTTATAAATTCAAATTATTATCCAAGCTAGCTTGCAGGTCAGAAACACTGTTCAGAAACTGTCAGTTATTCAGAGCTCAGTAGGAGCTAAAGCAGTTATTCACTTAAATGATGAAATGATTTACATTAAATAAATGAAGTATGTTTTTAGGTGCGTGTCGTGCAAATCTGTGTGTGCGTGGGTGTGGTGCGTGTAGTTCCTGTGGTAAACAGAGGCTCCAATGGCGGCGCCCACAACCCCGAAGAAAGACGTGGCGGTGGTGGCGAGAAGACCCGTCAACGTCCACACTTCACGGCAGCAAAGGCAGAGGTTCCAGTGCGGATGCACACATGGCCCAACGGTACAGCGAAGGCGCGCAAAAGCGTAGAGGTGTACAGATGTAGTTGAAGAATAAACTACACCAGCAAAACAGCACAACAGCATAACACAGCAAAACAGTAGAACAGTAGAACAGTAGAGAAGCCCAAACCTGTAGACAAATGTAGAGTCTTAACAGTTTGCCTACAAAACTCAGATACTACATAACATAATACGCCTTCCGCCGTCCGCCATCTTGACCTGGTTATACATAATAACAATGATAATAATACAGGATGCTATACATAAGCCTACATCTCAATAATATAATGCAACTCTTGATACTAATAATCCGTATCTCTTCCATAAGCACAGTTGTTTATATAAATATACATAATTACTGCGATTACACTTCAGTCACACAGTCCCAATTCATTTCACCCTTATCTCCATCCTCATCATCCCTC
The DNA here is from genome assembly GCA_036898135.1 of Oncomelania hupensis. Lineage (NCBI taxonomy): Eukaryota > Metazoa > Mollusca > Gastropoda > Littorinimorpha > Pomatiopsidae > Oncomelania > Oncomelania hupensis. The sequence goes on from CM072515.1 coordinate 74,364,886, forward strand.
TCAACTGTTATAATACATTATGATTATCTCCCTTCATCCATATTATCTCTATCATACTATAATATAAACATGCTCCCCTCATATCCATCACGTTCTTCATCCCATCTCCAGCATAGTACAATTATCTCCCTTCCTTTACATACATCACCCCCCTCTCTCTCTCCAACATACATTCACATCGTCACCCTTGACCCACTTTAGCAACAACAGTAACAACATTTTTCCGTTTATGTATATAACAAGAAAATGATATGAAAATCATACAAAATCAATAAATTACCATTTATCAAAATACATCCCTTTCCCCCTCATTCACCATCATTCATTCGCGTACGCAGTCTCGAAGCTCTCGCCACTGAGGAAATGAATTACAGGGTTTTGCTTACCTTATAAGTCTCGGCCTGTGACACACCTCCCCAACACAGTACAACACAGCACAGTACAGTACACACTGGTTAGTTAGTCTGAGAGTTAATTCGTTATTTGGCTAATTGCTAGCTATGCATAAGGACATCTCAATCCTGATAAAGAAATTGAGCCTTGGCAGGTGCCCAATCGAGGACTACACAACCTTAGGAAAGAATCCTACATTTATTTCCAATAAATGGCGATTACGTTCCTCCTACTACAGTCTTTAGACATTCTTACCCCGACGAGGGCATAAGACCTTGGGTGGTTCGAAACTCAATGAACACTACACCCTTCCAGGAAAAAAAACTAATTCTCGTCTGACACACAGTCACAAGGTTACTTTCTGGCTAAAGCTGACCTCTCGCAAAAAAACGCCACATCGACTCTGCCCTCTAAACACACGCCAGGCCACAGGTAGCCGGTCGGCAAACTTGTTTTTTCCAACCTAGTTCCAGTCATTCGCCCAAAAAGGCAATCACCGAAGTCGAACGAAGCTCTCCGATGTGTTACGAAATTATGCTTGCATGACTACGACTAGCTGACATTAAAAATGATCGCTGTTGCTTCTAATTCTGTTCGATTTACACAGATTTAGCAATTCGCAACGGTATACTTTGATAATATGAGCATAATATGAGCATAATTATTATCGACCATATTTAATAGTTGCGTTCCTTGATTTGCATTTTATTAGTTCTCAGCAGTAAAGGCTAATAATAGCATTGCCCATTTCCTGCCTAGAACCAAGTAGACACTGTTATACAGTATACATAGGCTTAATCTACATTATTATATTATAAGTCAGTCTCCGCGCAGCGAAGAAGCTCACTAGCTGCATATAATTATTAGACCTGTATTGTTTGTTTTATACGTAAATAAATGTATAAACTATATCTATTCTAATTGATAATATTTAGGCCCATACTTTCTAATATTCGAATCTTGAAATTTCCGGAGAAGGACGAATAGGCTAAGCGAATTTTTTTTAATAACTCGAGATCAGAGTTAAATTAATAGTTAGTTATTCATTGCTTACAGGGTCCAGCGGACTGCAAAGAGTCGAATCAGAACCACAAAATCAAGACAACTCGAGATCAGAGTTAAATTAAAAGCTTATTAGTTATTCATTGCTTACAGAGTCCAGCGGACTGCAAAGAGCCGAATCAGGACCACAAAATCGAGACCACAACTTAGCAAGTAGTAGTAGTAGTAATAGTAGTAGTAGTAGTAGTAGTAGTAGTAGTAGTAGTAGTAGTAGTAGTAGTAGTAGTAGTATAGTTATTTAGTTAAATCTTTAATTTATTTATTTGTTTTGTTTGTGTGTTGTTATTATTATTATTATTATTATTATTATTATTATTATTATTATTATTATTATTATTATTATTATTATTATTATTATTATTATTATTGATGGATTGGCTGGAGAGGAACAAGAACTTGAACAGCTTGTACAGAGGCTTGACACCACCTCCAGAGCTTATGGAATGGAAATAAGTGCGGAGAAGACCAAAATGATGACCAACAACACCAATGGCATCAACACGGACATCAAAGTACAAGGCCAATCCCTCAACACAGTGCACAGCTTCAAATATTTAGGAGCCATTGTGTCAGACAATGGGTCTCGACAGGAAGTCCTCTCCAGGATCGCACAAACAACTGCTGCCCTGACAAGGTTGAAGCCCATTTGGAAAGACAGAACCATCAGTCTACATTCCAAAGTAAGACTGCTGCGCTCTCTGGTCATCTCCATCTTCCTATATGCTTGCGAAGCATGGACCCTCACAGCAGATCTCCAACGAAGAATACAAAGCATGGAGATGAGGTGCTACAGAAGACTTCTGTGCATTTCCTATACCCAACACATCACCAACGTTGAAGTCCGACAGACCATCACACAAGCCATTGGACAACACGATGACCTGCTCACAGTGGTGAAGAAACGGAAACTCCGATGGTATGGCCACGTCACCAGATCATCAGGCCTTGCAAAGACCATTCTGCAAGGCACAGTGCAAGGAGGTAGAAGAAGGGGGAGACCGAAAAAGAGGTGGGAGGACAACATTCGAGAATGGACTGGTTTGACACTGAGCGAAGCCATGAGGGCTGCTGAGGACAGAGAAAGATGGAGTATGCTGGTTAAGCGATCATCTGTGGTGCCCCTACGACCTTCGGGTTATGGGACAGGATAGGATAGGATATTATTATTATTAGTTTCTTTTTATTATTATTATTATTATTATTATTATTATTATTATTATTATTATTATTATTATTATTATTATTAGTTTCTTATTATTATTATTATTATTATTATTATTATTATTATTATTATTATTATTATTATTATTATTATTATTATTATAATTCCTACTTTTAAAAAAAATAAAAAAAGAATAGTGTGCTGCTGTGCGTGCTCAATGGTGTAAATATGGTCAGTGACGTTTTGTTTGTTTTTGCTGAAGTTGGGTGTAACCCGAAATATTTAGATGGTGGTGTTACTGGTTATTTTTTCTTATAGATTTAACAAAGTTTTCAGATGATTTATAAATTTCCGCCCGCCACGCAACATTTTTTAAATACTTGTTTCTCATTAAAATGCATATAATTGAAATACATATAACAAATTTACTGTATCAGTTAAAAAGAATAATATTAGTTAAATAAATAATTGCTTTGGTGCTTGCAATAAAAATATCACTGTTTTTTGAGACCATTATAAACTTGCTTTGCCTTGTTGTACTGAAGTGACACCAACGTCTCCATAGCGCTTTGAAGTTTTGTCATGGTTTTATTGTTGATATAGATGTGAAATCGTTGTATGTGTGCTTTATGTGTTATGTATTACTTTTACTCCTTATTACTAATTGTGTCAGTATATTATTCATCATAAAATAATAATAATAATACTAACTGCTTCAAAATGCAAATCTCGACTTGAGCTTGAAGCGGTGCAGATCGAAATAAAATTAGATCTCGCAGCGGCTATTTTTATGCACGGATGTTTCACCACAGGCGCTGAAGTCTTTTCTTTTGTCTTTGTAAACTCCTAAATACGTACGTAGTATAGTATGTAATTGAGGCCTACGAAAGACGAGACTTCCAAGCCTGTGGTTTCACGTAGTCCTGCCAGCATTCGTTCGTAAAACATCGGATAGCTTCGCTCGACTCGGAGAGCTTCGTTCGACTTCGGTAATTGCCTTTTTCGGGAAAGTGACTGGAACTAGGTTGGAAAAAACAAGTTCGCAACCGGTCGGGCTCGAATTCAGTACCCCACTTTTCTAATTCAGCATATCCCTCTTTCCCGCGTTATGCACGTGGACTTAGAGATACTGCATCTTTCATACGCAATAAAGAAAACTGCCGAGCTATCTATATACACTACATAGTAGAGAGGTGCAACTTCGCACAAAATATAGCTCTCTCTGATATGTGCTGAAACTCGTGTCGTCACAATTAGTAGGAATAGGATCGTGGAGATATGCGTTGGAAATATTTTAAAAACAACATCCATTCAGTAATTCATGAGAACGGAGGTTTAGAATTGGATCTTGGAGATTGGGTCCCTGCACAGGGCAATTAATCAAGCTAGGCGCCTGTAGCGGATTCTCGGATGCAAAGCGGTAGACGAAGATCAAGTACAGATAGTGAACTTGAGTAAAAGCCCTGTGGCCTATCTCACCTAGGTCATCCTAATTGCCATAGATTTTGAACCAATGAGAGGTAGTTTTGGAATGTACGTGGCACACGCTTTTTCCCCGTTGCCAGTGCTTGTGTTCCTATTATTTTTGTATTTCTTGAAATGAATAACTTTGAAATAGATAAGATGGAGTCAGAACGAGTCAAATGTTGGCCCGTCTTTCGGTTCATTGGTGGTCGTATTTCAAGAATCGCTGAACGGATTTTGACCAACCTTCATAGGAACATTAGCTAGGAGAGTGGCCCGCCTCCCGGGTCGTCATATTTACTCTACCGCTAAGGTTAACGTCACCAGAGTACTCTACCGCTAAGGTTAACGTCACTAGAGTACTCTACCGCTAAGGTTAACGTCACTAGAGTACTCTACCGCTAAGGTTAACGTCACTAGAGTACTCTACCGCTAAGGTTAACGTCACTAGAAAACTCTACCGCTAAGGTTAACGTCACTAGAGTACTCTACCGCTAAGGTTAACGTCACTAGAGTACTATACCGCTAAGGTTAACGTCACTAGAGTACTCTACCGCTAAGGTTAACGTCACTAGAGTAGGTTAACGTCACTAGAGTACTCTACCGCTAAGGTTAACGTCACTAGAGTACTCTACCGCTAAGGTTAACGTCACTAGAGTACTCTACCGCTAAGGTTAACGTCACTAGAGTCCTCTACCGCTAAGGTTAACGTCACTAGAGTCCTCTACCGCTAAGGTTAACGTCACTAGAGTACTCTACCGCTAAGGTTAACGTCACTAGAGTACTCTACCGCTAAGGTTAACGTCACTAGAGTACTCTACCGCTAAGGTTAACGTCACTAGAGTACTCTACCGCTAAGGTTAACGTCACTAGAGTCCTCTACCGCTAAGGTTAACGTCACTAGAGTCCTCTACCGCTAAGGTTAACGTCACTAGAGTACTCTACCGCTAAGGTTAACGTCACTAGAGTCCTCTACCGCTAAGGTTAACGTCACTAGAGTACTCTACCGCTAAGGTTAACGTCACTAGAGTACTCTACCGCTAAGGTTAACGTCACTAGAGTACTCTACCGCTAAGGTTAACGTCACTAGAGTACTCTACCGCTAAGGTTAACGTCACTAGAGTGCTCTCCCGCTAAGGTTAACGTCACTAGAGTACTCTACCGCTAAGGTTAACGTCACTAGAGTACTCTACCGCTAAGGTTAACGTCACTAGAGTACTCTACCGCTAAGGTTAACGTCACTAGAGTACTCTACCGCTAAGGTTAACGTCACTAGAGTACTCTACCGCTAAGGTTAACGTCACTAGAGTCCTCTACCGCTAAGGTTAACGTCACTAGAGTCCTCTACCGCTAAGGTTAACGTCACTAGAGTACTCTACCGCTAAGGTTAACGTCACTAGAGTACTCTACCGCTAAGGTTAACGTCACTAGAGTACTCTACCGCTAAGGTTAACGTCACTAGAGTACTCTACCGCTAAGGTTAACGTCACTAGAGTGCTCTCCCGCTAAGGTTAACGTCACTAGAGTACTCTACCGCTAAGGTTAACGTCACTAGAGTCCTCTACCGCTAAGGTTAACGTCACTAGAGTACTCTACCGCTAAGGTTAACGTCACTAGAGTACTCTACCGCTAAGGTTAACGTCACTAGAGTACTCTACCGCTAAGGTTAACGTCACTAGAGTACTCTACCGCTAAGGTTAACGTCACTAGAGTCCTCTACCGCTAAGGTTAACGTCACTAGAGTCCTCTACCGCTAAGGTTAACGTCACTAGAGTACTCTACCGCTAAGGTTAACGTCACTAGAGTACTCTACCGCTAAGGTTAACGTCACTAGAGTACTCTACCGCTAAGGTTAACGTCACTAGAGTACTCTACCGCTAAGGTTAACGTCACTAGAGTACTCTACCGCTAAGGTTAACGTCACTAGAGTACTCTACCTCTAAGGTTAACGTCACTAGAGTACTCTACCGCTAAGGTTAACGTCACTAGAGTACTCTACCGCTAAGGTTAACGTCACTAGAGTACTCTACCGCTAAGGTTAACGTCACTAGAGTACTCTACCGCTAAGGTTAACGTCACTAGAGTACTCTACCGCTAAGGTTAACGTCACTAGAGTACTCTACCTCTAAGGTTAACGTCACTAGAGTACTCTACCGCTAAGGTTAACGTCACTAGAGTACTCTACCGCTAAGGTTAACGTCACTAGAGTATTCTACCGCTAAGGTTAACGTCACTAGAGTACTCTACCGCTAAGGTTAACGTCACTAGAGTACTCTACCGCTAAGGTTAACGTCACTAGAGTACTCTACCGCTAAGGTTAACGTCACTAGAGTAGGTTAACGTCACTAGAGTACTCTACCGCTAAGGTTAACGTCACTAGAGTACTCTACCGCTAAGGTTAACGTCACTAGAGTACTCTACCGCTAAGGTTAACGTCACTAGAGTACTCTACCGCTAAGGTTAACGTCACTAGAGTACTCTACCGCTAAGGTTAACGTCACTAGAGTACTCTACCGCTAAGGTTAACGTCACTAGAGTACTCTACCGCTAAGGTTAACGTCACTAGAGTACTCTACCGCTAAGGTTAACGTCACTAGAGTACTCTACCGCTAAGGTTAACGTCACTAGAGTACTCTACCGCTAAGGTTAACGTCACTAGAGTACTCTACCGCTAAGGTTAACGTCACTAGAGTACTCTACCGCTAAGGTTAACGTCACTAGAGTACTCTACCGCTAAGGTTAACGTCACTAGAGTACTCTACCGCTAAGGTTAACGTCACTAGAGTCCTCTACCGCTAAGGTTAACGTCACTAGAGTACTCTTCCGCTAAGGTTAACGTCACTAGAGTACTCTACCGCTAAGGTTAACGTCACTAGAGTACTCTACCGCTAAGGTTAACGTCAATAGAGTACTCTACCGCTAAGGTTAACGTCAATAGAGTCATTTTGTTGTTGAAGTCGTTTTCCTCCATATCTAGCAAAAAACAAACAAAACAACAACAAAAACCGGCTGAAGCGATTTTGTAGAGTTTATTATTATTATTATTATTATTATTATTATTATTATTATTATTATTATTATTAGTATTATTATTATTATTATTATTATTATTATTATTATTATTATTATTATTATTATTATTATTGAGGATTTTTATAGCGCACTTATCTCGCCGTACTTGACCAGACTCTAGGCGCTGGCCGATACAGGATCTAACTCAAACCGCCCGAGACGCCCACCCGCAGCCTTTGGGCGCATGGTCTGACGCCCGGACAACTAAGCACTATCCTGTGCATGCTGGGTGTGTTCTTGTTACCGGCACTCACCCGTCTAGGACATGAGCGTCAGGATCTTTAAAGTCCGTTATGACGGAATGTATGCGACACACAGACCAGACCTCGGTTTATACTCTCATCCGAAGGAGTAGGAAACGGGAGTAAAGTGTCTTTCCCAGGGACACAACACAATGGCCCGGACAGGGCTCGAACCCGGGACTTTCAGATCCGCAAGCCAAAGCACTACCATTAGACCACCGTGCCTCCTGCATGTGTATACATCATGGGCCATCCTTCAGAAGCAACACGGGTGTCGGCCAGTTGGTCATTCGGTCGTTCCGTTGCTTCCAATTTCATTTTTGTTTGCTCCAAACATAAGCTTACATTTTGTCTTATCTCAAGAATTACTGAACCAAGTTTTATCATATTTACTTTGTGGATACTTCAATTACTGCTAAGATGTTAGAGCATTCGTGTGCTTTTCCAAAGGTCAAGATCATTGCGCTTCACTATTTTGTAAAGGCGTTTTGCGCTGCACCTAAAGGTCGGCTTAGATAAGTCAAAGGTTTAATATTATCGCCAAAGACAAACCTCGCTTTAGATAAGTCAAAGGTTTAATATTATCGCCAAAGACAAACCTCGGCTTAGATAAGTCAAAGGTTTAATATTATCGCCAAAGACAAACCTCGCTTTAGATAAGTCAAAGGTTTAATATTATCGCCAAAGACAAACCTCGCTTTCACTCGCTTGGTCTATAGTGTCATCAACAAATACTGGAACAATACAAGGATCAACCATGCTGAAGTAAATTCGATTATTTAATGATCTCATCATCCATGATTATTCCTAATCATTGAGTGAGTAGTGAACCGTGTTATCATTATCAGCGTGTTCGAGTGTAGAGTGCAAGTGCGAGCGTGTTCTGGTCTTTGGTGCTATCATTTCCTCTCCAACTACACAGGCCACCTATTTTAAGATCTACGGAAGCGACCGCGCCAGGTGGTGCGGCCTCCCCATGAAATCATTACGTATTTTGGGAAAAGGGCCGCACGAATATCCTCCAGTGCGTTGACAGCTTATCATTCTAGGTGTTCCTGTTGCTTTGGATTCCAGGTGCTCATGTTGCTTTGGATTCCAGGTGTTTTTGTTGCTTTGGATTCAAGGTGTTCTTGTTGCTTTTCATTCCAAGTGTTTCTTTTGCTTTGGATTCCAGGTGTTTTTGTTGCCTTGGATTCCAGGTGTTCCTGTTGCTTTTCATTTCAAGTGTTTCTGTTGCTTTTAAATTCCAGGTGCTCCTGTTGCCTTGGATTCCAGGTGTTCCTGTTGCTTTGGATTCCAAGAGTTCCTGTTGCTTTGGATTCCAGGTGTCCCTGTTGCTTTGGATTCCAAGTGTTCCTGTTGCTTTTCATTCCAAGTGTTTCTGTTGCTTTGGATTCCAGGTGTTCCTGTTGCTTTGGATTCCAGATGTTCCTGTTGCTTTGGATTCCGGGTGTTCCTGTTGCTTTGGATTCCATGTGTTGCTTTTGATTCCAGTTGTTCCTGTTGTTTTTTGATTCCAAGTGTTCCTGTTGTTTTTTATTCCAGATGTTCCCGTTGCTTTGGATTCAAGGTGTTCTTGTTGTTTTTGATTCCAGGTGTTCCTGTTGCTTTTGATTCCAGGTGTTCCTGTTGTTTTTGATTCCAGGTGTTCCTGTTGTTTTTGATTCCAGGTGTTCCTGTTGTTTTTGATTCCAGGTGTTCCTGTTGTTTTTTGATTCCAGGTGTTCCTGTTGCTCCGTCAGGGTTGTTCAGACAGTGGCTATCATTCCTGTTCCTGTTGCTTCGTCAGGATAAAGCCTACTTGCAACACCGCCAAGACAATTACTGATATTGTAAAATCATTTTATGTGATCCAGTAGACCTAGCTGTAATTTAAAGGGAAAAAAAAGAAAGCACACACAGCACTATCTTCGATTGCAAAAGTGCTGTGTGTGTGCGTGCGTGCGTGTGTGTATTTGTGTGCATGCATGCGTGTGTGTATGTGTTAGTGCCTGCGTGTATAAGTGTGCGTGTGCGTTGGTGCTAAACATCTATAAGCTGTTCTTTTTGTACTCAGACTTAGTACACACTTGAATGACCGTTAGAAAAATCTTTTTACATTTTATACTTTAAAACACACACACACACACACACACACACATACACACACACACACACACGCGCACGGTCGCGATGAAATGTGTTACAATAGGTGAACCATCCCAAAAGGTATTAGAAAAGAACCTTTATTATTGGGAGACAATTAAACGTCTAAGATATCAGCAGTAAAACAGTCTGGGTCGTCAGTGATCACTGACATTGAGGGTAACTACAACAGACAACCAAAACGACTGCGTCGACAACAACAACTTCTTAAAGTGATATTTGAAACTTTGAAAATAAAATTTAAAAAAATTGGTAAGGTCAGGAAAAGTAACTACATCAACATCCACAGCTACGTCGTAGACCTCAACTTCTTAAGTGAAATCTGAAACTTTGGGGGAAAAATGGTAATGCACTCCTCATCACCCTTAAAAATACATGAATTACAAATAAATAAATAAAATGAATTAAGATTTTTTTTGGAATATATAATCTGTATAAATAATTGAGTAATTTTGTGGCTTGGATCTTTTGAAATGCTTTATCTGTTTACTGTAAACTTGGCACAGTGACAGATTTTAGTGTCCAATTAATTTCTTTTACCATTACCTACTTTAGTTTACATGTTCGCAAATACCTTTATTTCCTATCCCCTATCCTATCCCATAACTCGGAGGTCGTAGGGGCACCACAGATGATCGTTTAACCAGCGTACTCCATCTTTCCCTGTCCTCAGCAACCCTGACTATTTCACTCAGTGTCAAACCAGTCCATTCTCGAATATTCTCGAATGTTGTCCTCCCACCTCTTTTTCGGTCTCCCTCTTCTTCTACCTCCTTGCACTGTGCCTTGCAGGATGGTCTCTGCAAGACCTGATGATCTGATGACGTGGCCATACCATCGGAGTTTCTGTTTTTTCACCACTGTGAGCAGGTCATCGTGTTGTCCAATGGCTTGTGTGATGGTCTATCGGACTTCGTCGTTGGTGATGTGCTGGGTATAGGAAATGCCCAGGAGTCTTCTGTAACACCTCATCTCCATGCTTTGTATTCTCCGTTGGAGATGAGCTGTGAGGGTCCATGTTTTGCAAGCATATAAGAAGATGGAGATAACAAGGGAGCGCAGCAGCCTTACCTTGGAATGTAGAGTGATGGTCCTGTCTTTCCAAATTGGCTTCAACCTCGCCAGGGCAGCAGTTGTTTGTGCGATCCTGGAGAGGACTTCTTGTCGGGACCCATTGTCGGATACAATGGCTCCTAAATATTTGAAGATATGCACTGTGTTGAGGGATTGGCCTTGGACTTTGATGTCCGTGTTGATGCCATTGGTGTTGTTGGTCATCATTTTGGTCTTCTCGGCACTTATGTCCATTCCATAGGCTGCGGAGGTGGTGTCAAGCCTCTGTACCAGCTGTTCAAGTTCTTGTTCCTCTCCAGCCAATCTATCAATGTCATCCGCAAAACGAAGGGTGGAGATTGCTCTTCCCCCTATGCTAAATGTGCCTTCGTGGTCTGCAAATGCATTTGACACGATGCGCTCTAGGAAGATGTTGAAGAGCATTGGAGAAAGCAGGCACCTCTGACGCACACCGATTGTTGTTCTGAACCAGTTTTCGATGGCGCTGTTGTGGAGGACTGCACTGGTAGCCTTGTCATACAGGCTTTTGATGACTTCAATAATTTTAGGGCTGATGTTGTACACTCTCATGGTTGCCCACAGAGCTGCATGCCAGACTCGGTCAATCGCCTTGTTAAAGTCTACGAACACATGATATAGATGTTGTTGGTGCTGTAGGTATTTCTCGCACATTATTCTGATGTTGAAAATATGTTCAGTGGTACTTCGCCCTGCCCTAAATCCTGCTTGCTCTTCAGCTATGATTTGTTGAGCTTGGGGTTTCAACCTGTTGAGTATTATTTTCAGGAGGACCTTGATGGGATGGCTGATGAGGCTGATGGTGCGGTAATTTTCACATTCCTAAAGGTTACCTTTTTTGGAAAGAGTGATGACAAGCGACTGGGTACCTTTACTTGTGAACAAGGATGGGCAAACTACTTTTGAAAAGTAGTCCGCTACACTACAGGTACATTAGTCTAAAAAAGTAGTTCGCTACTTTACAATTACATTTTGAAGGAATGTAGTTCGCTACTTTTACGCTACTTTAAAAAAAGTAGCTAACTACTTTTCAAACTACTTTTTTTTAAAACTGTAATCACAACTGGGACTGCTAAGTATTTTTTAAATGTAAGTAAATTTTAAAAAAAAAAGACAAGAAAAAATACACAAATAAAGAAATACTTTTAATGATATATGCTCTTCATCAGATTACAAAAAAAAAGAAGATACAAAATATTTCCTTAGACTACAAAAGTTGTTATTGATAACATTGCAAGTCAAGATCATTATATAGGAGCACACTTAATACATTATGTATGGTATAAATATACCATTTGCAAAATACAAAAAAAATATTATTAATAATAAATTAATAATAACAGTCAAAAATAGAAAAAAAAAGTTATATGTACTATGTTATGTCTCATATAAAACATAAATACAGCCATAAGGTTGTACAGGCAGTTGAGAATAAATGGGCCAAATTAGTTTTAACAAAATAAATACACTCAGACTGCAGTCCAACTAATCATTCAATGAATCAAGAAAACACTGACACTTCCTTAAAAACCTTTCTTAGATTGGCTGCTGTCATCTTGCTCGCTGAATACTCATTGCATCCGTACTTGCATTTAAATATAAATGCATTGTCCGTTTCTTCTCTGAAATGAAAAAATTCTACATATACAAAGTTGGAAGTTTCTCCATCTTCTGCGGTCTAAAATTTGTGCCTTCTGTGCTTGATTTGCCCGAACAAAGACTGAGATGACTGACGCGCTCTTTTGAAAGTCACGTGGCTGGCTTTTGCTTTCGGCCTATCACAATCATGCTTCCGTTCGCTGAGCGAGCGATCAATCTCGCGCGAGACAGCACTCGCTTCGGCTTGACTGAAAGTGCAAGTCACACGGCAAGGAAAGTAGCGTAGCGAAAAACACATTTTTGCTACTTCGCTACTGACAAATTAGTAGTTCGCTGCTTTACAACTACTTTTTTACAATATGTAGTTTGGATCGTTACAAACTACTCCAAATAGTAGCGAAACTACAAAATGTAGTCGCTACTCTCGCTACTTGCCCATCCTTGCTTGTGAAGCACATATTTCAAATGAAACAGTTCCATCTTTTGCGCTTTTAGGAAGAGTATTATAACAATGATTACTGTAGGTACACTATTACAATAATAATTACTGTAGGTATACTATTACAACATTGATTACTCTATGTACACTATTACAACAATGATTACTCTCTGTACACTATTACAACAATGATTACTGTAAATACACTATAATAACAATGACTACTGTAGGTACACTATTACAACAATGACTACTGTAAATACACTATAATAACAATGATTACTATAGCAACACTATTATAACAATGATTACTGTAGGTACACTATTATAACAATGATTACTGTAGGAACACTATTATACCAATGACTACTGTAGGTATACTATTATAACAATGATTACTGTAGGTATACTATTATAACAATGATTACTGTAGGTATACTATTATAACAATGATTACTGTAGGAACACTATTATAACAATGATTACTGTAGGAACACTATTATAACAATTACTACTGTAGGTATACTATTATAACAATGATTACTGTAGGTATACTATTATAACAATGATTACTGTAGGTATACTATTATAACAATGATTACTGTAGGAACACTATTATAACAATGATTACTGTAGGAACACTAGTATAACATTATATTTGCTTCGAATAAAATATAATATGTGTATGTATATAATGTAAAGGTGATTCAGAAGGAGAGCACGAGCTGTGTTTTAGATAGTGACGTCTTTTTCTGTGATGTTACATAATCTGTGATTTATAAAAATTAATAATAATAATAATAATAATAATAATAATAATAATAATAATAATAATAATAATAATAATAATAATAATAATAATAATAATTATTTTTATTATTATTATTATTATATTTTAGCACTGTTGAGATTTCTCATAGAATGGGCGCGGTTTGACGGACAGACTGGAAACTGACGCTTGACAGTGACTGCAGGTAGAAATTGGTCAGACTGGTATGTGTGATCGATAGTGCGTGGAGCCCGGATGCATTGTACTTACAGTTTATTGTATGGACTGAATGACAATATTGTCAAAGTTCCCGCTGGGTTTAATTCACACTTTTCTGCTATCCTATGCACCAACGGGAATCCCCTCTATGAAAAATACTTCCGGTTTCTTTTCTACGCGTGTTTTAGTGAGTTATTTCCAAATATTCAAGAATAATAACATCTGTCACTGGCCACCTGTATCGTACCCTCACATATTTTTATTTTTTTTGCTGCAGTTTATTATCCCTTTCTATCGCCAGTGGCGCGCCTAAACCCTACCTACCTAACATTATTTGTGAATTTTTGAAAAATATTCGGAAAAACATAACGCCCAGATGCTGGCTCGAACCCACACCTGTCAAGCGCACAGCTTGTGGACAAGGCAAGTTAGTCCCGCCTTAGCCCACTTGGCCACAACGCTCGCCTAAAATAGTCAGTTACTTCGTGTTTTGTGAAGGTTGCGACGGCGAAGCTATGTTGTTTCACTTTCTGTCGATGATCGACGCACCTCCGAAGTCGCCACAAATACAGGCCTCTACGATTGTTTTTTTGCATTCTTTCACTGAGCATGTACTTCCTCCACCGTTTTTTATACTTATCCCACTCGTTTTCTGGCTCTAACAATCGTCGTTTTCGGCAATTTGCCATATTTAAAAGTCACGCATCAAGCTTTGATAAAAGCAAAACAAGCCATACCGGAACTTGGTTTCATATAACCTCGTTTTAATTTATAATGGCGATACCCACGAGTTTTTATGAGAGGTGCCGGAAAGTTGTGAATAGTGTTGGAGCTCCTGATTGAGAAATTTGTGCCAGCTGACGGTGCGTCACGCCTGGACTTCATCCGAACTATGTGTAAAGTAAAAAGAACCCTAGTTTATGTGACGTCCGATAATTTTGTGTGGGTGGGTCTTTGCGTGAGCTGCAATTATAGTTGACAGTCAGATGCAAAGTGACGAGCAACAAAAAGTCCAACCGTAAAACTGTACGACCACGTCAACCCTACTCATTGCCCACTCGGCTTGCTGATATGGTCTAAACCCTTGCACGTGTCACCATGCTAAAGTGGCCCCCTACCGCTCCCATCGTGTAGCACGTCACCGACGTTAACGATGATGCATGTGCGCAAGCGGGTGACAGTGGGTACCAGTCACGCAGGTCGGGCAACCTACAGCAGCGGACTGGGAAAGGCGGGGGGTGGGGGGGGGGTGGGGGAGGGTGGAGGTGCTCGCAGCTTGTCTATACATGTCACGGTGGCACAGACCCGAGTTCACTGTCTGGCTATTTGATCCTCATTGCACGCATCATGAGCTGATTCAGATCCCGTTTGTCTTCCCACGCAAGTTGCCCATATAATGTTGCGTAGGTGGTACAGTGAGAGGTTCTACACCCTGAATGAATGATTGGCTCACCCTATCCTATCCTATCCTATCCCGTAACTCAAAGGTCGTTGGGGCACCACAGATGATCGTTTAACCAGCGTACTCCATCTCACTCTGTTCTCAGCAACCCTCGTGGCTTCGTTGAGTGTCAAGCCAATCCATTCTCGAATGTTGTCCTCCCACCTTTTTCTGTCTCCCTCTTCTTCCTAACTCACCATGCACCCCTAACATTCAATGATATTTGTGAGCTCTGCTCACGCCTTAGTTATCGCACGCAACACAGTTACATATAAATAATGGATTACGAGACGATGTCATCCAGTTGAGGGCAACTGTCTGTCGCGAGGCTGAAGAAACTGGTGAGGAAACGGCCAGCTTTGGAATGCCTGTCCTGGTAAGACCATACCCAGTAATTAGGCAGCTTACAGTATGGTCATTGGCTTTGCCTGATTGTTGAGTGTCCCGCGCAGTGGCAAACCGTTCTCGCTAAACCATTGGACACTGGGGATAGTCAGGTTTCTCATTCATAGCGTGATTGTACGCCATGGACGGCTGTGGTTCGCACGCTTATTAGTCACTAGTATTCACAGGAATCGCTCCCTTGTTATTCTTCACCTTTAAAGGCAGTCGCGCATCTATCAACGATTGAAAATCACTTTACTATGAGGTGGGTTTAGTCTGTAAAAACGGCTTCTTCAACGCTATGGATGGGTCGTTGAGTAGGATTTAAAGGCACATATACTTATGGATAGGTTGTTCGTGTCTATGTTGAACAGGAAGGAAAGAGGAAAAATAGCGACGAAAGTCATTACAGAAAACTGTCTCCTTTGAGGAAACCAAATCTTACCATCGAGATACGAACCTACATTGTAGGTTCTCACGGCTTCTTGAACGAGACCCTACGGTGAGCGGAGGTGAGAGGGGGGTAAGCAGGAGGAGGGAAATGAACCACAGATGAAAGAGTCATTGTTGCCTCATGTGAGAGAAACACATATCTCCCCGTCAGCATAGAAATGCGGACCCAAGTTCTCGAGGGATCCGACGTCCGCTAGCTCAGTGGGTAGAGCGGCTTACTAGTAACTGAAAGGTCCCTGGTTCAAATCCCGGATTGGCCAACGTGTGACCATATTATTTCCCCCTTACTATCAACTGTTTCGCTGGTGTCAGAATAAGAAGACCAGTAGTCGCCTATGGTGTCCTATCCTATCTCGTAACTCAGAGGTCGTTGGGGCACCACAGATGATCGTTTAACCAACGTACTTCATCTTTCTCTGTTCTCAGCAATC
>CM072515.1:74386252-74388752 GCA_036898135.1 Oncomelania hupensis
AAGTGAAACCATCCACCTGGGAGTGACAGAAGAAGAAGAAGAGAGAGAGAGATAAGGCCGTGTAAACCCATCATACACACGATAAACCAACAAACTGCCGTACCGCAAAACGCTTCCAGCAACTACAAACAACTATCAGGGACCATTTTAAAATAAAAAGTCTTTTGTGTTTGGACTTCGGGGAGTCTTACGTTATCGCATTGACACACCTGCGTTGAGAAAGGACGAGAAACCCTAGTACCACGCCACGTCTATCACACAGTAATTGATCGCTTTCACAACTTTTTCATTGTTGCAATCACCCACTTGCGGAGCGGACTACTACTGCTCCTGCTTATAAACGGACTGCACTTGAAATTGATAGTCATTTTACTATCGTGAACGCCAGTAGCTATCGACCCGTGATTTTCTTTTCGCCTCAAGGCTATTGCAATTACCAACTTCAGGAGCAGAGCGTGCGCATTGAAACTTTGGTCAAGTTCTTAACATTACCGCACCGAGCGAACTGAAATAACGAGAAGGATTAAAGAAGTATTAACTAAACTAAAAGCGTCTGTTGTGACAAAACGGAACAACAGTTTAATTTGAAGGTACTTTTAATGAAAAGCAACTATCGATTCTACATTGTGAGAAAACAAATTCAAGTGTCGCGCGCCACTGTGCTAAGCGAAAAAACAAGAGGAACATTTTTCGATTTCCGTTTTGCTGCACCTTAAAATAAAAATAAAAACCAAGTGTAAAACACGCGAAAGATCGTAAACAAGCGTTAAAAAGGTGGATTTTTTTTAAAGAAAACAACAAAGAACATACAGATAAAATACAAATAAAAAGTAGCCTGAAAAAAAATAAAGACCCGGTCTCAGTTGGCAACCATTCAGGTTTTTTTTTCGTGTTTTTATTTTCTTTAGGAGAGGGCACCAATTTACAATAGTGCTTTAGAAGCAGCCGCTCTGGGAGCAAGGGAGCCTTAAGAGAGAGTTGATCGTGGTCTTGTAATCAACTGCACAACCATTTTGACAAGATGAGAACTGAGGTCTCCCATACCGTGTGCCTGGTGTTGACATCTTATTTCTTCCTGTCCTGTGTCTTCAGTCTTGCGGAAGGTAAGGCTGACACAACCAACGTCTTTTCTGTTCACAACTTCTTCTTTTTTTTCTCTCTCTATCTCTCAGTTTTGTCACTAGAACCAAACATTGATTTATTCATTACTTTGTCATCTGTCGGCATCTTTGTCATATGTTAACTGCTTCATTCATCTTAAACAAAACATTTTATTATTATTGTTTGTATCGTTGCCGTAGCGTCCACATTCTTTTCGCTTATTTCTCACGCTGCTTCCGCAGATGTTCCCGATATTTTGGTGTGAGTGTGAGTAGGAAACAGAACATCCCTTCCAGTAAACCTTCAGTTCAGTTTGGACTGGCAAGAATCTGCAAAATAAACAGCTATTTTTATATGACGTAATCGCTTTATTTATGACAAAGCAAAAAAACTTATTTTTTAAAATGTTATTTTAATATGAAATCCTATAAGATTAAAAGCCAACGATTCTTTTCTATTTTAGAATCCATGCGTAAAATCCACCTCATCACATCTCTTTTATCGTACGAGTTTTATTCATGCGTAAAGTTTTCACTGTGTGATCAATATTTGACGTTATCATTTGTTATAAAATCACCCGCCAGGGTATTTCGAGTACGGCAAGTTTTGATACGGGTGGTTTAGAGGTCAGTGTAGAAATCTGTATCTTTAAGTGACGCAGGCTCGACGTTTCACTTCCGCTAAGTTTTATATTGTGCATATTCCTTGATCGTTGTACTTACCGCCTTGAGTAGCTCGACGAGCTGGTAAGAAAAAAATATAATTCCCTGAACTTAAATTATAATATGGCTTGTTTCCTCTAAAATTATTTAATAATAATAATTACTACTACTACTAGTACTACTACTACTACTACTACTACTACTACTACTACTACTACTACTACTACTACTACTACTACTACTAATACGGTAGATTTATATAGCGTGGTACCCCAACAAACATGGGCTCGCCACGCTTTACAATGCACTAAAAAGCAATAGTATTAAAACAAAATAAAATATGTAAAACAAAAGCATGCCTAGTAAAAACTGCTAAACTAGAAGTATGTACATTAATTAACAGTACACACACAGACACACACACACACGCACACACACAGACGCACGAGCGCCTGGCCAAAGTACATGTCCACAATAAAAACATTCATTATCACATCATTTAACAAAGAAAAACAACTATACACATTACACACGTTTAAAACAAAACATAAGATTGTAAACATTTCTTAAAAACAGTAAAATACAATGAAAAGACATGAATCACAACATTTTAAAAAAAGGACTAGACTCAACTACAACAGATACATTTAACTAAACTAGTAGTATAAAAGAACTTGTACGACATTGGTAAATACCCTTTTATAAAATTAATAGATGACCTTCAACACGAACACAAG